>BQNB010083146.1:0-29115 GCA_026074375.1 Tanacetum coccineum
TTAGCCTTTTTTTGTAGTAGTGAACCATGATAACAATTTTCGTCCTGTCGTTTGTGATTTGGAGATGGTACTTATTTGGACGAGTCGAAGTCCTTTGGTAACAAAACATGTATAAGTGAGATACTTTTAGAACACTTCTTTTTAAAACGTGATGCTCTAGTGTTTTCAACAGTTACATCGTTAGCGTCAAAATTTGTGTATTATAATATACATGTAAACATCAAATTTTGTTGAATATTATTATTCAACCCACATAAATTTTTTTTTTATCAAAATATAAATTATTTTGCATTGGTTTCATTGTGTTTGTTTCTTATCAGGTCAAATTTTTGGAAAATTTTATTACGACTCCAAATTTTAAAAAAATCCTTATTTCGACTTCAACTTTTTTTAAATTTATTTAAATAAAAAAATCTATATTTTATGTTAGTTGAAATACATTTTTGGTCAAAACCTTTTTATTATGATTTATGTTGAGAAACCAACCCTGTTGTAAGTTACTACGAAATACAAACTTTTTGGCAGACATATCTTTTTGGATGAAAACTATTATAGAAGTGTTAGAACTATTTATGGGAGAACGAGTATCATTGTATTCTATCTATATAAACTTTCGTGGCATGTTTGTTTGCATGATTGTTATTTCAATACATTTTAAAAGTTTCATTATGTATATATGCCCCGTACTCGAACTATTCTTTGGTCAAATTATTTACTCAAATTACTGTTGTGGACACCATATTTAAAAAAAACCATACCTCCTAGAAGAAACACGCGCAACTCAGGAACGAATCTTGGAAACCAATTACTGTATATCTGTACCATACGAACCTAAGACAGATACGAGCTTTGTTCACCGAAAATTTAGACTGCTAATTGATTTAACTAATGAGAAGTTATAAAAGGAATGCTATACCAAAATGCTAACGACTCTAAGTTAAAGTAAGGGGATAAGACAAACCAAGTATGCAACACTCAAGGTTGTAGTTATAATACATTTAAGTCTTGTAGTGTTAAGGAATTCTTCGAAACTCAAGGAGCAGTTGGCATATGATCATGGCTAGAAGGCATGGAGTTTGTGCTCCACATTAGCAAGTGCCTACCTGAAAGCCAATTTGAGTTTGCAACTTGTATACTGCAAGATCCGAGCGTCGTGACGGGTATTTTTATTTGAACGATCATTTTGCTGCAGTATTATTCGATTCCAGTGCTGATTTTTTAGTTTTATTTTGACCGAGCTTTTACTTTTGATTAACGAGAAACCTAATACTATAAACCCTGGTTGCGAGATCAAAATAACCAATGGTCTAAAGTAGAAACCAATAAGATTGTTTGAGGTTCTAGAACTAGAAGGTCATACATTTATCATTGATTTGATCCCTTTCAGACATCTTGTTTTGACGTGAACGTAAGAATGGATTGGTTGTCAAGGCTTAGAGCTAAGATAGTTAGTTATGAGAAAATAGTCCAAATTCTGTTATCCAGTGGAGAGATTTTGGAAATTCATAGAAAACATCTCGAAGGAAACCTGAAATAGTTGAAGACTATAAAAGTAGACGATCAGAAACTCAAAGATATCCCTGTTGTACGTAAGTTCCCTGGTGTATTTCCAGAAGATCTATCGGGTTTACCCCCATCTCGTGAAGTTGAGTTTCGCATAGATCTTATTCTTGGAGCTATGCTTGTTGCAAAATCACCTTACCGTTTGGCACTTACGAAAATGCAAGAACTGTCAAACCAACTTAAAATTTCCAAGACAAAGGTTTCATACGACATAGTTCTTCACCTTGGGGAGCTCCTGTGTTGTTTGTTAAGAAGAAAGATGGTTCGTTCCGAATGTGTAAAGATTATCGGGAACTAAACAAGTTGAGAATCAAGAACTGCTACCCTCTTCCCAGGATTGATGACTTGTTCGATCAGCTGCAAGGGTCACAGTATCTTTTGAAGATAGATCTTTGATCTAGTTATCATCAGTTGAGAGTACGCGAAGAAGATATCATTAAAACTACATTCACAATGAGGTACGAACATTTTGAGTTCACAGTCATGCCTTTCGGTTTGACTAACGCTCCTGCGGTATTCATGGACCTTATGAACCACGTATGTAAGCTGTATCTTGACAAGTTTGTCATCGTCTTCATAGACGACATCCTGATATATTCGAAGTCTAAGGAGGAGCATGAAGTTCACCTTCAGTTGATATTGGAGTTGCTTGAAAAAGAAAAGTTGTTCGGAAATTCTCGTAATGTAAATTTTGGCTACAAGAGTTTCGCTTTCTCGGACATGTAGTGAACATTGAAGGTATTCCTGTGGATCCCAGCAAAATTGAAGCAGTAAAGAACCGGAAGCCCCCAAAGACCCCAACAGATATGCGTTTATTTTTAGGACTGGCAGGATATTATAGGCGATTTTCGCAAACTTCTCGAAAATTGCAACACCTCTCACCCTATTAACTCAGAAAGATAAGAAGTTTGAGTGGGGTGATAAACAAGAAAATGCTTTTCAGACGCAAAAGGATATGTTGTGTTATGCTTCGATTCTGGCACTTCTCGAAGGACTAGATGATTTTGTAGTATATTACAACACATCGAACTAAAGTTTTGGTTGTTTGTACATGCAGAGAAATAAATTGATCGCATACGCATCCAGACAACTTAAAATGAAAGAGGAGAATTACACCACTCATGATTTAGAGTTGCGCGCATTAGTATTTACTCTCTAAATTTGGAGACACTAGTTGTACGAAACAAATAGTGGTATCTATACTTTTCACAAGGGCCTCCAGCACATCTTTGATCAGAAAGAGTTAAATATATGTTAGTGATGATGGATAGAACTTTTCACCAACTATGACTACGAGATTCGCTACCAATCAGGTAAAGCGGACGTAGTAGCTGATGCATTGAGCAAGAAGGAATGGATGAAACCAAGACGAGCTCGAGGTATGTGCATGACGATTCACTCTAGCATTAAGGCTAGGATAATGGAAGCTCAGAGCGAAGCTTCCAAGGACATCAATACTTCGGTAGAAATGTTACGAGGATTGGAGAAGCAGTTTGAAAGGAAAGAAGACATTGACTTGTATTTTGTTGAACAAATTCGGGTGCCAGCTTATGGAAATTTATGAACTTTGATCTTGGATGAAGCCCATGCTACAAAGTATTATGTACATCCTGGAGCAGACAAGATGTACTATGATCTACGATACTTATATTGGTGGCCCGAAATGAAGAAGGATATTTCTATGTACGTTATTAAATGTTTGACTTGCTCTAAAGTCAAAGCAGAACATCAGAAACCCTCGAGATTTCTTTAATAACCTAAGATTCCCGAGTGGAAATAGAAGAAGATCACTATGGACTTTGTAACTAAATTACCAAGAACCAGTAGCGGACATGACATGATTTGGGTCATCGTCGATCGACTGACCAAATCTTCGCATTCCTTAGCTATCCGTGAAGACTAAAAGATGGAAAGATTTGCAAGGTTAAACATCAACGAGATCGTGGCAAGGCACGATGTGTTTGTGTCAATCATATCTGATCGTGAAAGTAAGTTTCACATCACGATTTTAGCAATCGCTACATAAACCATTAGGAAAGCGACTGGATATTAGTACCACTTACCATTCACAGACCGATGGTCAGAGTGAGCGTACCATTCAAACATTGGAAGATATGCGTAGGGCATGTGCAATTAACTTTGGAGGAAACTGGGGTACTCATCTTCCCTTAGCTGAATTCTCGTACAACAATAGTTACCATTTGAGCGTGAAGTGTACACCATTTGAAACTTTGTATGGAAGGAAATGTCAAATGCCCATAGCTTTGGCAGAAGTAGGAGAAAGTAAGCTTATGGGACGGGAGATTTTCCAGGAGACTATCGACAAGATTGTTCAAATCAAGGAAAGACTTAAGACGGTAAAATATCGCCAAAAGAGCTATGTTAACAATTGGCTTAAGCCTTTAGAATTCAGTGTTGGCGATAAAGTACTACTCAAGGTATCACCTTGGAAAGGCGTAGTACGTTTTGGCAAGAGAAGCAAGTTTCCCCCAAGATATGTAGGACCGTTCGAGATTGTCGGACGAGTCAGTCTTGTAGCTTATCGATTGCGTTTACCGCAAGAACTTGTAGGCATTCACGATACGTTTCATGTGTCAAACCTAAAGAAATGCCCGACAGACATAAATTTGTACGTACCACTAGAAGAAATCAAGATTGTCAACGGACTACATTTTCTTGAGGAACTGATTGAAATCATAGACCGTGAGGTCAAGAAACTAAAGCAATGTCGCATTCCCATCATGAAAGTTCGTTGGAACTCTCGACGAGGACCAGAATTTACTTGGGAATGAGAAGACGAGATGAAGCGGAAGTATCCGCAACTGTTAGCAAGCGCTACGGCTTACGACAAGCAACTGAAATTTCTGGACGAAATTCCCTTTAATGGGGGAATACTGTAACAATTATCTATTTTGATGTCAGTAACCGATAGGAAACATACGACATTTTGACTCCTTCTAATTATTTGTTGAGTCACTCTTACATGGTCGTGTCATTTTTATTATTAAATGCTTATTTTTTTAGGAGCCATAGTTATACGAACACACCTTAGACCTATGATCCTAGTTAACGGTCTTAACGGTCAAAGATATGCTCAAAGGTCATTAAGTTAATGTCAATAATCATAAATAAACATAATTCATTCACTTTTATACACTTAGGTCACTTTAATTTTTATAACTTGCAAGTTTCCCGGTAAACCTGATATTTCGTAAATTTTTACGTTTTTGCACTTACGCTTTTATAACGGATTTAAAACACTTCAATATGACCTAATTGTATGAATTCACTCTTAGACAATATTACTTAACACATATTACATTTAACCTACAATATACTACACATTATACACATAACTATACCTACACTAAATAAATACATACAAAATAATTATAAACACTAAAAATATGTGACTTGGCCCTTCTTGAGACCCTAAAAATGTTACCCACACCTCCGATACCAACCAATGGGAGTGTTAGCTTCCTTTCACAACTTTATGTACTCAACTTCCCCATTTTTACCATAATTTCTTCCATAACTTCACTCTTCCTTTCACACACTTCTCCCTACTCTCTCTCTCTCTCACTAAAAACATAGAAAACCCTCCTCCTCTCTTCCAAAAATTCGGACAAGAACAAGAACCACACAAATTATATCAATAATCTTGATTAAACACAAGAAAAACACTCAAAAAGGCTTATTTCATCACCCTCTACAAGTCACTTGGGTTGTTTTTCATTCAAGGGGTTATCTTGGAGAAGTTATTCATCTCAGCCTCCCCTCCATATTTCCATTCTCTTAGTGTTCACAGAGGTAAGACAAGGATACAAGACTCATTGTACTCATCTTGTACCCGAAAGGTGCCTTTTAGGGCTCAACCGTAAGTTTTTGGGTAATTTTGGGTACTTTTTGGTTTGAACACCTAAATGGAATTTTGATCCATATTACTACTGAGATTAGGATGTTAAAATGATGTTAAGCAATGAATAAAATGAGGTTGAAATTTGTTGAGGTCGTTTATGGGTGTTTGGTTAGTGAACTAGTGATTAAAATGGGCATAAAAATAATGTTTTTAGGCTTGTTTGAGGATATTTTGGTACATGCATTAAGATGGATTTTTGGTCTCATAACCTACTGATATTATTAAACTAAAATAATGTTAAGATATGTATAAAATGAGTTTGGGTCTTGTTTAGATCGTTCGGGAGTGTTTGGGTACAAAACTAGTCACTTAAATTGGGTAAATTATAAGAAAAGCTTGCTGATTAGAAATTTAAGTCCACTTCTTTGGGTCATAACTTGGTCATAAAAGATGATATTGAGGTGATTCTTGAGCCTAAAATTAAGTACTTTGGAATACCTTTCCAACCATGTATGTTTTGCAGAAAGATCATTTAATTTGATCATTCAAAATGGTCATACAAACTCAGGTGTCAAAACTGTCTATTTTTTCCAGATTTGAACAAAGTAACGTTTGAGTTATAAATCACCCATACTTTTAAATGGAGCTTTAAAAATATAACAAGAACTACACCATAATATGTTTATGATGTGACTAAAAGCCCAGAATCCACATTCAAAATTAAACCTATTTTATGGCATGTACAAGACGATGTGTCCAGAACTGAGTTTAAAACATGTATGAGCCACTTGGCAGGGTTAAAGTCATGGAAAAGATATATAAAGCTTCATGAATACTCTAAACACATAATATTAAAATGTATGTAAAGGATTTGCACCAAAAATAAGTTTTACATGGTCAAACGGTTGCTCGAAGTGATCGAGTATTCGGGGCAGATTTGGTATTTTACATACATTGTGAAAAACGGCTTTTAGAAACAAATGAAATATTGAAACAAACAATAGACCATAAAAATTATTCGAGCATGTCGTATAGGATCTAATAAGTATATTTACTTACCTTAGGTCTCGGGTAGAAGGGTGTGCGTTTGTTGGGTTGCTTACTTGTTTGTGATTTTCCCGGGAAATCATCGTGTTGTCTTAACTTTTGAGGTGAGTTTCTCATAGCCCCTCATTTACCGTTTTTATGATTTTGGGGTGGAAAGCATGATGTGTCTTATTTACTTACTATGCTCGTACTTTTGCGTGTTTAAACTTTCAAGCATACTTGAACTTATTGAACTTGATTTGAACTTGTTGAACTTGGAAAACATGTTGAACTTGAACTTGGTATGTATGTTGTTGTATGCTTGGAACCCGCCACTAATTTTAGCTCACTATATCCCACTCAACGGGATTGAGACGTTAGTACTTTTGGATAGCGCTATTAGGAGATTATCCCCTCCTCACTCCCACCATAAACGTTAGTACTTATGCATAATACTAGGACATAAGACTTGTGTTGTGACACTTGTCAAATTTGTAACTTATTTTAGTATGGGGTTGCTACACTAGGTGAATGGAACTTTGGAACTGGAAGGTTGAATACGTTTAAGTAGTGCCTCGCATAAACACTATAGCATACATAGGCATTGATTTGTGTCACATTACCTTTGGTAATGGGGACAGTCTTTGGAGATTTGATATAAAGTGTTATGTTACTTTGGGTAACGGGTACTGTCTTTAGAAACTTGAGTCATTTTGGGCTCTCAATTTGTTTGGCAAATTGACATTGATTTGGAATATTATTTCGGACATCTACTTCTTTATAAAACTATATTTTGTGTACATAATCCTGTGAGCTCACCAACTATTTTCAATAGTTGACCATTTTTATCATGCTTTTCAGGTGACCTTCCTAAAGTGGAAACTTAGCATTTACATTCATACATTTTCAAGACGTCTTTTATCTTACCAAGATCATGTCTTTTGGAATATCCATGTTCGGATGAATTAAACTTATGTTGACTTTTGTACTTTTTAAACTTGTACTTGAAATAGTTGTAATTTGCATATTTTTTTTCTATCTTGATCATGTATGGTGTTTTATATATCATCTTGTGTGATGTTTATTAATACGTCGCACCTCGTGTTTTCGCTTTTAGCGGGGTGTGACACTTTTGTCCAAGGTACCGGAGGGAATCGGCTGCACATGATTCAATTTACTATTTCCCTCTAATTTCTCATAATTTTTTAAGTAACATCGTTTATTCTTATAGGAATTCCCCAATCTAGGGGGAGCTTATAATTTGGTATAGAATCACACTACTAACATTTTTTTGTAGCATTCAAAATCCATTTGAATTCTTTTTCGCCCTCATTAAGGGGGAGCTCTCGTCAAAGGGAGCATAACATTCGATTCAATTCGAATCATCATCTACATTTCTCATTTGATATGAGTTTCTTCCATTTATCTCATATGTATTTCTTATAATCATTGCATATTTTGGTTAGTTTTTCTTCGACACTCTTTTTGTTTCGACAAAAAAGGGGAGAATGAAGTTAAAACTCCAATTTAAAACTTATAAATTCTATACTTTACTTCCAATAAGCTTATGTTTTGTCATCAACAAAAAGAGGAAGATTGTTTATACAAATAAACCGTAAAAACGTTTATTTATATTTTACTATCTATCCGTGTTTTGTCGATGACAATCATAAAATCATCGGAAGTAGAAAATAAAGTTTATATGTTTTAAACCAATAGTTTTCTAACTCAATAATCATTATACATCATCCGTCATATTTATCATATCCATCATTTGCATCATTCGTCATACTTATCATGATCATTGTCCGTTATCATTTCACATAATCTAAACTACACATTTCATATTAAAATTTGTCCTCTACATATTCTTACAATTTAACTTGGATACTTTGTTTAAATATCAAATATATCTTTACATTTTCCAAATAAACTCATTACTTTTTTATCATAAAAGTAATTTGTATTTGATAACATCAAATATTTAAATAGTGTCAAATTACCCCCTATATTACCTGCAAATGTTTCACTAATACTTGAAAACGAGATATTTTCTATCATTTTGTAGTTTTCAGGTGAAATGCAGGAAAGTGACAAGAAACAAGAGAAAAAGGACTCAAAGTGTAAATTCTGAAGAATGTTACGACGTAACACCAAAAATGGTTACACCGTAACATAAATTAAGCAAGTACGAAGATCAAGGACAAGGTTACGGCGTAACATCATATCTAGTTACGCCGTAACCATATATTTGGAAGGAAATCTTGTCAAAGTTAGAGTTACGGCGTAACACCATATCCAGTTACGTCGTAACCATGAAGATCCACAAATATGAAATGAAGATCACGTACTTATGGACATTATTTGAAGGTTACGGCGTAACACCATATATGGTTACGCCATAACAACTGCTTAAATATGGAATGCCGTGTAAGAAGGTTACGGTGTAACACTTTTATCAGTTACGCCGTAACAGATTCGATACCAATAAATTGAGGCCTCATTCAAGCTATTCCGACATCACTTCCTCCACGGCCAATTGGAGAGGCGACAAAGGCTTCCAATCTTCAAAGAATTTGACCTGAAGTCTAAGGAAGATCACACTTTACTTACTTTTTCTATTTAATCGTTCAAATACAAATACTGTAAGAATTATGAGTTTTTAATCTATGATTTCTTCTATTTCTTGTTGTGTTTCCGTTACAATGAGCAGCTAAGCACTTAAAGTGCTGGCCTAGTCATGTAGTTAATTTTGTTATGATTGTTTCCTGTTAGATTATGGTTTCGTTAGATATTCATTGACTATCATGTAACCCCGGGTTTTTGTAGCACGGGTGGTTTGGACCTAGCTTGCCAAATTATTAGATTATCTAAGTCAATATAGGATCCAATGGGTACTAGGGAGGATCACTAACTCCTTACCTAGTGTAGGAACTAACCGGTCACCGTACTTATCACTTAATATACTTAAAAAGCATAGGAACTCTTTCAGAGATGGTTAATAATCTTTAAAGGTTATTAGTTATGTTTTGGGAATAGTTGGGATTGATCACTGCAGCCTGGATAACCTACCCCCAGACAATTTGGGGCTGATTCAGGATCGCAAGGAGTATAGGATAGACTAAATATGCACATTCAAGTCTATCGACCTTAGAAACCACTAATGAAACCATAGTTTAAATTGCACAGGAAAATGTTTTCATAACAGTAGTAATGCAGTAACTAGGTTAACACGTTTTCTTTCTTGATATCTCCAACTCTTTTAATATCCAGTTATTTATTTTATTGTTATCAACTTAAAAACCATTTTATAAACGTGACATTTCAAATTAAAACTAATTACAACTTAGCTCTTGGGACGACCTCGGATTTACCATTCTGTACTACCCACGATCGGGTTCTCTGCCCGTTAGTGCGTTGTCAGGTAGATCGAGTTTTATAAATTTAAAACTTGGTAAAAATATATTTTAAAATAAAATACGCATCAAGTTTTTAACAACGCTGCCGGGAGCTAAAAATTAGTAATAATTTAAATTTCTGTATATATTTCCTTTTGTAAATATATTCTGCTAGTTTTTCTAGTAAGTTTTCAGATATGGAAGATGATGTAGACATCAGCGTGCTCACCATAGAGCAATACATAACTTTGATTCCATATGACATTAAACCAGGCATAGTGAACCCCAAGATTGGCGATGACGTTGAATTTGAGATAAATGCAAACTTTATAAGTGAATTAAGACGTAAACTTTTCACAGGCACCAATGATAAAGACGCTTACGAACATGTTCGTACGGTATTAGAGATTGTGGATCTCTTCCACTTCCCTGGTTTCACTCACGATGCCATTATGCTTAGGGTTTTTCCAATTACACTCAAAGGACGAGCCTTGAGATGGAAAGACAGGCTTCCAGCAGGGTCAATCACTACATGGGATCTCCTTAAAAAAGAATTTATTTGGAGATATTGTCACCCTTTCATAACTTCCAAGAAATTAGATGAAATCCATAATTTCAAGCCAGAAAGGGACAAAACATTGTATCATGCTTGGGAAAGATACAAAGATCTTCTTTACCAATGTCCGCTGCACGATCTGAACTGTCAACAGAAGGTTCATATCTTCTACACTGGATTAGACATCTCTACCCGTAGAATTCTCGACTCTAACGGGTTCATTCCTCTGATGACACCAACACAAGCCTTAGAATCAATACAAGTCATGGTGCACCATTCGCATGACTGGTATGATGAACCAACCACTAGGGAAAGAATCAACGATGTCATGGATAACGTTGATACCATTCACGAAAGTTTTGAAGGAGAACATCTAACCATAGAGTATCCTCTCAAAAAAGAGGACGAGACATTCAAGCATAGCAGATATACGGAATCCTTGGAAGAAACCATCATCAAATTTTGCGAAGACACAATTAAAAAACAGACCGAGGATGATGAAAAGATGAGGAAGATCCTTGAAAACATGGAATCAAACATAAGGGCACTTGAAACTAGAACAAAGAACCTACAGGAAAAAGCTTATCAATTAACCCATAAAGTCCTCACTAATACAGGAGAAAAAGTCAAGACAATAACAACAATAGGTAAGGAAAACATGAAGGAGCCGGTTCCTTGTGACTTACCACCTACGCCATTTCTAGGACATGTGAAGGAACAAATGGGTAGCCCTTACAGAACTCGCGAAACTGTTCGTATAAATGGAAATCCTAAGGAAATTCTTAATGCAAAAGCTCGGGATAATGAAGGGGACATGGATGTCGGTTGGGACATTACGAGCAAGGATGTAGAAAGGCTTAGGCAATTTCTAACACCTACCATACACACTTTACCTAACCTTGAACCTGTAGTGCAACCATATATACTGGGACCAATCCATTATATGGATAAAGTTGCAAAGGAAAAGAAACAGGATTATGATATTCCTCTAAATAATAACGTAATGCAACCTCTGGCCCCTCAAACGGTTCACGTCACACCATATGGCGACGATTATGTATCACTAGCTACAAATCCTATGTCTAACAAGCAATTAAACAAATTCGAGGAGGAATTCTCTAATATTACAAAGGGTGCCGAAAAGGAATATGATAACCCTATTATAGAGACATATGATTGTGAGAACTTCATTTGGAAATTACTATACCATGTGAGCCAATCATCAAGGGAAATGAAATCTCAGCAAAAGTATGGTTCTAATTTGTCATTCCCCTACCCAGTAGCAAATCGTGGTGTTTATTGCTACTCTCACTCGCACTTAATCTCAAGTGAAGAAATGAACACCTTATTACTTGGCAAATAAGGGTGGAGTCAAGCTCGTGACTCAAACAAAAACAAGCGCTTTATGGGAGGCACCCTATAACCATCTTTCATTCTGCATATTAGTTGGTTTGTATATTTTCTTTTGCAAGATCGAACAACTAGGAGGCATTTATCGAGACCGGCTCGACCCATAATCATGTGGTAACTTTGCTGAATTTACAGCAGTTATGGCGTAACAACTTTAGTTTACATCGTAACCACTGCAGTTACGACGTAAACCATTTCATGGTTACGCCGCAACACTTTAAAACTTAAATTTTTTTACCACTTGATTACGACATAACTACTAAGGTTACGCCGTAACCTCCTTCTGAATCCTTATAATTTAAGTTTTAAACATGTCTAAACCTTGTATACGTAAATGGACTTTGTGGGTATGTTCTCTGGAAGCTCTCACGAGACTAAACTCGTCCAGTTGGGCCACCAAGTGGCTTAAAAGGCTTGTTACATATACTGAATGCAACCGTGATTCCTACGAAAGTGAGTTAGGTTTGTATTTCCTGTACACTTTATAATTCTTGTAGATTGATTTTATGCTTGGGTTTGTTTTGTGATCACAGGGGATAAAGAGCTTGCGGGAAGACGGGAATAATCTAAAATATTTCAACCAAATTTCAAATTTCAAAGCAAAGCTTAGGAAGTTTCATGTCTTAATTCTACTATTTCCTTTTTTATTTCATTTCCTTAATGTACAATAGGGACATTGTACAAATCAAATAGGGGGATGGGAGTAGAATTAATACTTGACGTATATTTTGCCTTTGATTTTCTAGTTTTCTTTGAAAGTTATGCCAATTTTAAAAATTTTGACAATTTTTTCTTAAATAAACTAGAATTAATCTTTGCCGAATGCACTTTACCCTTTATTATACTTGGTGAAATTTATGCCTAATATTTCGTTTCCATTATATTACTCAAAAATCCACCAAAATATTGAGTGTGCCGGTAGTATTGTAGACTTTAGAACTTGACCTGTACATCATTTTGAGACCTAATTGATTAGCAGGAACAGATAGTTCAAGAAGGCAACACTTAGGAAATCACCCAAATAGCCTATATGTATGTGTTTATCGACTTGTTACACTGACTTGTCGACCTCCCGTGATAAACCCTTCTGTTGCACTCATTATTAGTGCAAGATACCCCTAGATCACCCTTGTTAAACCAATCTATGTTTTCAACCTACTTTATATGTTTCGTTACACCATTTCACCTTAGCCTACCCTATAGTCTTAATTTTCTTTGTGTTGAAATTTCTGGCTACTTAAGTCCATGGTTCGGGGCGAATGGGAACGAGAATTATATGCATTCATGGAAGACCAATCAGTTATGATCTATAAAGACCCCCCTGTATCACCACTTTCGACATTGTTTATCTCAAGTGAGGGGATATGCGTATAATATCGAATGTTGCAGGGGAAATAATTAAAGATATAAACTCCTGTAACATTTGCATTTTATGAAGAAAATGAAGAAAAGATGGTGAAAGAAAAAGCCACCCATGTGCTAAAAATATAAAGATGGTGCAAATTAAAAAAATAATAATAAAAAAAATGGAGCTAGTAGCTCATTATTGCACCAAGACATCTCAGTAAAATGGAGCTAGTAGCATATTATTACACCAAGTCATCCCAATACTTATGAAGAATGGAGCTAGTAGTCCATTATTAAAGATCAAATTTTCGGACTTAAACTCTTGGACCCATGGATGGACAATGGCTAGTTATGACAACCTTAGATTACTTTAGACTATTTGTTTTGTGTTTTAATTAACAACCATTAAATGTGTATCCTATGTCTATCCTAACCTCTTTATCACCCTTTAAAACCATGTTACCCTTGTTGCTTTCAAGAATTATTTAGACCCTAATTCTAATTGGTGCAGATTTGTGTACTTTCTAAGCTTATGATAGAATACATACTATGACTGTGCAATTGAGCGATCACCCTAAAAACGAAACACTTAGACTAGTGGAGAGCTGAGTGACTTTTTATTCCCTTTTCGTGAGGTGTTCGGCTTTGATGTTTTCTAGCATGAGAGTTTTATAAATTCATTTCTTGAAGTTATTCTTGAGAAATCTTTTTATGAAATGTTATAACAGGTTCTACTTGAGGGCAAGCAGAAGTCAAGTGAGGAGATTAATAACATCAAATATTTAATACTTTTTAGTGTCAAATTATCGTCTATATTACTTGAAAATGTTTCACTAATACACAAAACGAGATATTTTCTATCATTTTGTAGTTTTCAGGAGAAATGCAGGAAAGTGACAAGAAACAAGGGAAAAAGGACTCAAAGTGTAAATTCTGAAGAATGTTACGGCGTAACACCAAAAATGGTTACACCGTAATATAAATTAAGCAAATACAAAGATCAAGGACAAGGTTACGGCGTAACACCATATCTAGTTACGCCGTAACCATATATTTTGAAGGAAATCTTGTCAAAGTTAGAGTTACGGCGTAACACCATATCTAGTTACGCCGTAACCATAAAGATCCAAAAATATGGAATGAAGATCACGTACTTATGGATATTATTTGAAGGTTACGGCTTAACACTTTACGCCGTAACAGCTGCTTAAATATGGAATGTCGTGTAAGAAGGTTACAATGTAACACTTTTATCAGTTACGCAGTAACAGGTTCGATACCTATAAATTGAGGCCTCATTCAAGCTATTCTGACATCACTTCCTCCACAGCCAATTAGAGAGGCGACAAAGGCTTCTAACCTTCAAAGAATTTGACCTGGACTCCAGGGGAGATCACACTTTACTTACTTTTTGTATTTAATCGTTTAAATATGAATACTGCAAGAATTATGAGTTTTCAATCTATGATTTCTTTTATTTCTTGCTGTGTTTCTGTTACCATGAGTGGCTAAGCACTTAAAGTGCTGGCCTAGTCATGTAGTTACTTTTGTTATGATTGTTTCCTGTTAGATTATGGTTTCGTTACATATTTCTTGACTATCGTGTAACCCTGGGTTTTGGTTGTAGGGTGGTTTGGACCTATCTTGCCTCATTATTAGATTATCTAGTCAATATGGGATCCAATGGGTACTAGGGAGGATCACTAACTCCTTACCTAGTGTAGGAACTAACCGGTCATCGTACTTATCACTTAATATACATAAAAAGCACAGGAACTCTTTTAGAGAGGGTTAATAATCTTTATAGGTTATTAGATATGTTTTGGGAATAGTTGAGATTAATCACTGCAACCTGGATAACCTACCTCCTAGACGATTTGGGACTGATTCGGAATTGCAGGGAGTATAGGATAGACTAAATATGCATATTCAAGTCTATCGACCTTAGAAACCACTAATGAAACCATAGTTTAACATTGCACAGGAAAATATTTTCATAACAGTAGTAATGAAGTAACTAGGTTAGCAAGTTTTCTCTCTTGATATCTCCAACTCTTTTAATTTTCAGTTATTTATTTTATTGTTATCAACTTAAAAACCATTTTATAAACGTGACATTTCAAATTAAAACTAATTACAACTTAGCTCTTGGGACGACCTCGGATTTACCATTCTGTACTACCCACGATCGGGTTCTCTGCCCGTTAGTGCGTTGTCAGGTAGATCGAGTTTTATAAATTTAAAACTTGGTAAAAATATATTTTAAAATAAAATACGCATCAGTATTACTTTCATAATTACATAAAGAAAACAAAAGGTAATTTTACCTCATGCATTACATTATCCAAATCTTGGAAAAATCCCTCAAAGATTACAAAATATTTTTTAGAAAAAATTCGTATCTATAGTCAGATAGCCGGTTCCTTTTGAAAACACTGGCCGGTACCTTCTTGTAAAAAGGTTCCGCCAGGATCCGGTGAATAGTCAAAGCCGGTTTCATGTATTTGCACTGGACGGTACCTTACAAGGAAGGTACCGCCAGAACCGTGCTACAGTGTCGAATTTTTCCTATAAATGCAAAGCCATTTCTCTTGGTTCACCACTCAATTCATACATACATTCTATCTTGCATCTAACTAACCTCTGATATCAGATCATGTTTTATATCATATTTTAGCTTTAGTGATTTTCTTTATAGGATAAGATGTAACCAAGTTTTGCATACGGGATCAAGCCTCAAGTTCACTTGTCGCAAGCATGTCCCATCTCATCTAGATATATCTACTGATTTTAGATCATCATCTCATACATCACTTCATTCAAATCAATTCTTGTAATATGTCGAGGGTATTTAGGCTAGTTCTAGAGGGTTAGAATATTGTATTCCAGTTTTATGTTGAAAGGGATGTAAGGTTGATTCTACCTATGTTAGAACTCGGTATTTAGCTTTGTACCGAATAAAGAGTAAGCGACGTAGGGTTGGTTCTACTGTTTTAGGACTCGGTATCTAGCCTAGTACTGGATAAAGGGTAAGCAACGTTGTGAGGCTTCTCCGCCAATATAAGGAGCTTATGGACATAGTGATTACGAACTCTCGATTAGGTGACCCAGGTAGTGGAGTAGGGCAAGGAAAAAGTCCTTGTAGCCGAACCACTATAAATACTCATGTCGTATATATATCCTTTACATTTATTTCATTCTTATAAGCATTAGTTAACTTATATACATATAATCATTCAATCATCACTTGTTGCTTGATCAAAAGTATTTTAATAAATAATTAACTAAAAGTTTTTGAAATTATAATTTTAATTGGTAAAACTATTCAACCCTCCCTCCCCTTTTAGTTTTCCATAGAATTCAAAGGTATAATCGGCTAATAAGGCTACTAATCCTATTTTGAACTTACTTAATGCATTAAGTACCTTGGTGGATGAGGAAAAATGAGAGGGTAATCAAACTCCTTGTATAAATGCTACCCATGTGGTAGCTCAGATTAATGACCTTGAAAGACAAATGTTGGATGGAAAACTTATGCTTTTAGATGATCATGAGAAACTGGTAGAATTGAAGGTAATGAATGAGGCATCAGCTAGCAAGCCCAATACTTCTATGGGGGACTAACTGGTAGAATCTGATAAGGATGAAGTTAAGTTGCCTGATGACGAGACTTCTAGATATATGGCTTCGACTGGTGGAGGAGGATTCCTTTAAGATGATCTTGATTTCTATGATGGATACGAGGATCAAGTTTATGATTTACCTGAACAGACGTAAACTTTTTATGATCAATTTGATATCTGCCTTCGTAGTCGTGTTTGGTTCATAAGATTGACATATCTCTCTTATGATTGTTTAGGTTTGAAGCATAATTAGTGCATTTTTTTGCCTTTTGTTGGGCTGAGGTGAGAGATTTCACCCTCATCCTATGTACTTAAACGTTTTTTTAGAGTAATACAATTTACCAGGGGCACTTTACCCCTTTACCTAAAAAAAGGTTTTCTCCACCAAGAAGGGAGTTTGTTGATCTAGTGAAGTAACTCTCGAGTTGGGTAGTCGGGGAGTGGAGTAAGGCGAAGAGGAGCTTCGTAACTGATGCGGTCGTCGTAGGACTTCTACGCGAAGTTTTACAACTCCCTAGGCAGAGCACCTAATCGTTGTAGGAGTAGTATAGGTAAGACTCGGGGGGTTGTTATCGTTTACTCAGGGAATAGGTTGGGAAGGCTTGATCACGGTCTAACAGAATTCTAAAGGCTGAAAGAAGATTATTTTTGTGTTTTTATATTTTATGAAAGCAGTAAATCATATGTTTGAGAGGTGGTTTGGTTTTAGATATTTAAACTAAATGACGACTACGCTAATGGTGATAACAATAGGATAAAAGACTGTGTTTATTTAATCATGTATTACTCCCTAGATTACTTCTCTTAGTGTTATTGCTTTGTCACCCTTGTGATGATCTGTGTAACTATTTCCTAAGTCATGAACGAATTACACGAACCCGCCGTCTACTTAGTATTCCGCTAGAGCAACGCACAAGTAAGGTAGTATAAAGACTATTACAAGGCCCCTAGGAGTACACTAAGTGCATGTGAAATATATTAAGAGTGGATCAACCATATTAGGGGGCAAGGTAGTATGAAGACTGTTACCCGATGGTATCCTTTCTACACAATCATGTTTTCCTAGACATATCAACAACAATGCAGACAAAAGCTGGTTTTCTAAGACCTAACATGCACATCCATCACAAGAAGCAACACCACTAAGATCTACATTCTAGGTTTCATACAATCATAAATAAACACAATAGGAGGCTTAGCCTAGCATGTTAATAAAGCAAGAACATAGATGAATCAAACAACACATAGACATATTGAATGATTAAATAAACCTTACTTGATTAAAACATGAGTTGGAGGAAGTACAATAGAGTTTTTAGGCCTTAAAATTGTCCCTAACATCTGCTAAACGAACTAGGGTTCATACCCTCTTTTTATTCTAAAGTTACACACTTAAAACCCTAATTTTGGGTTTGTATATATAAGAAAATCGCCGCGACGGCGTCGCGTTTTAATCGTGACGCCGTCATGAAAGAGAATATTCTAGATAATGGGTTGGGTCGTGTACTCTGACGCCGTCGTGAGATCCAGTGACGCCGTCTTGGTCTTCGTTGTGACGGCGTCACGTTATATTGGTGACGCCGTCTCCAGCCACTGTAGAGAAATTTTTAAGCAATGTTGGTGTAGGTCAGTAGTCTTGTCCGTTTCTTCTCTAAATAAGTCCAAGTTACGTGTAATTCTTCCAAATGTCTTCCAACTGCAAAATACCTGAAAAGGAACGATTAAGTACCTATTTTGGGCATAAACACATGATTTAGGAGGTTAAACGACCCCAAAAAAGTGTTTAAAATGACACCTCATCAAATACCCCTACACTTGGGATTTGCTTGTCCTCAAGCAAATGGGCTTTTCTACCTAGACAATAACAATATGATGGGTCATTTTACCTACTCTTTAAAAGTATTCTACAACAAAACCTTCTAGACGTCGTAATTAAGAGCACGGAAAGTATATACTAGCACCTCACATAAGTGTTTGTGATTCTCTCTTTCACCCGGTTGTATAATAAATTATAACATATGGGGGAAACGGAAAATCAACACTCATTACCTGTCATAGCATATAAATTACCATAAGCTTGGTAAAGGATCAAACCTCCACCGCTAGGTGTATGTATTATTCATTACTATTTAAGAGGTCTTTTAGTATATGTGGGTGGTTTGGGTAAATTTGGTGGAAGGGTTAGCTAATTATTTACTCGAATACATGCTTGGTTTGGTTGCTTAAGACAAGACTCGGACAAGATATACAAACTCTATAAACTCAACATCGATCCCTTTCTTTTTCTTTTTCTCAATTTTTTTGAATACATAATTACATCACTTGGGGTTTATAATACGGTACCCCTGCAATTGAGCTTTTTACATGCTCAATATTTTAAACTTAACTAATGACCGATTTGAGGTGGATTAAAATAAATGGAGATCAATTGACAATCATTGGGGGTATTGACTTAACTTTTCTTGCTCTTCATTAATAGTCCGGCTTAACCAGAAAATTACGAGAACCGTGAAAAAGGATAGGCTCGGAGGGTTGTACTAGGGGTATCCTGCACTAATAATGAGTGCATGGCAAGGGTGTGGGATAGTTATATGATCGGTGTGACCATCATAACAATTACAGGTTTAAAATATAGGTTAATCCTAATGCCTCTTATCAAGCAAATCCTAATACTTACTATGCGGTCTCGGGATGCATCATAATAACAAGTTCTAGAATTTAATATGCTACCGGTACACTCTCATAATCCTAAAGTAACCGATACCAATGTTCCATAAAAGGCAAAAAAACCACGCATACACATCCGTAACGACGGAATAGACACACATGATTGCTCACTCCTTAACTCGAACAAGCTAAAGGTATAATATCTAAGGGCGAACCTTACATTGTAGGGGTAGAATTTGAGGGTTTTTGTGCTAGTAATATAAATTCCTAACAATGAGACGCTATTAATACTTGGTTTTCGTTGGTATGTGTCATAAAAAAATATAAATTTGGGTAAAAATCACCTCTTATGCTATGTTTCGATATATTACCCATCATTTTAAGGAACAAAGCAAATGACAAAAGGAAGAATAGTTTCTAAGGCTTATTCCCCCTACACTTAAGTTGAACATTGTCCCCAATGTTCTCTAGAAGTACCAGTAAGAACGAATAAAGGGAAAAGAAAACAAGGAAAAGAAACTAGTACTCCCTTGGTTTGCTCAATAATAGAGAAGTAACATGTGATAACTGGTTAAATCATCCTCCAAGAATCATCCAATGAAACTTCCTAAGAACTTCAAAGCTTCTTCTCATCAAATATAACATGTAATCAAAGACAAAGGCAACTACACCAAACATAAAATGTGCGATAGACATATATACAATATGAATTTAAGGTTCGACTCGATAGATAGGATGAGAGAATTGTTAAACTCATTTGGTTTTGCAGGTTTACAATAAAAGAATAAATATTTTAAATGTTGTGCAAGTTTTACTTTCAAAAATAATTAAAAACTTTGAGTTTTTTGGACCTGGGCGTATAACGCCGTCAGGGTTGTTGTGACCTCGTCACAAGTGTCGTGGTGACGGCGTCACGTATAAATCGTAACGCCGTCTTCATGTCCTGTGAAAACGAAATTTTTGTTTTTGATGAAAAATTTCCTGCACTTGATTCCATAAGTTAATTCCTGTACAAATAGCTGCATAAAACCTGAGATTTTAACAATTCAATCATATGACTCGAAACTGACGCGAATTAATCTAAACAATTTATTTAACATGCTTGAACTTGGCTTAAAAGCCGGATAAATTCCCCTACACTTATTATTTGCAAAATACCTTTGATTGAAATTAAGACGAGGTTAAAGACAATACAAAGCATGATTACAAGATAGTTTAAACATAATAAAACAAACTATAAAGAATTAAAACATACATGACACTCCTAATTGCGGGAAAAGTAAATTGGGTTGCCTTCGAAGAAGCGTTTTTCTTTATTAATGAGTCTTGTAGCTAGACTCGAAGTCACACTACTCCTTGAGCTTGATGATACTTACGTGGTTGGTTTTGAGTTTTTCAATTGTCTCCCTATCTCTTTTATAATTGCGTTTAAGGTTCATGCAAGCTTTGTAATATCCTTTTCTCTTTTCAAAGACATGCTTAAATCCCATGTTTCTAACCTTCAAGCTATCCATGAAGAACGCTTCAAACTTATCATTTTCTAAAGGGGATACCCGATCTAATTCTTTTGCCCTTTGAGGCATTCTAAACATAACCTCATCATCTCTCTGGGCAAACCTAATCAATCCTAAGGATTCTTCATAAGTAAGCTTAGATGTATGCATAAAAGGTTGTCCTAATACCACTTCACTTAACCCACTATCATTGATGCTTCCCAAATCTTCTAGAATCATAAAGTTCACAACATAAATGAAGCATCCAATAAATATATGCATGTTTTTGGCTTTTCTAACGAAGTTGCAAAACTTGTATGGTTGGTATGGGTTCCTACGTGCTTGAAAGGGTTTTTCTCTTATTTTGTTGTAATAAGCACGAGACATGATGTTGATAGGAGATAGTAGATCAATGTATGCATGGCCCGTGTAGACGGTGCCAATTACACAAGGGATCTTTAAGCTCTATGGGTTGCCTCTCCTAATTTTGGGCTTTAGAGTTGAGAAGGGGGGTTGAGGTTCTCCTAACAGTTCTTTATGGTAAACTAATTCTTCTTTAGTGGGGAACCTATCTTTGAACAATCCTTCCTCAAAATTGTTTCTTCGTTGTGTCCTTAATTCAAGTTCTTTAATTCTCTCCTCAGGGCAAAAAATCTCAGAGTCGGAAGATTGGTCGGTCATTTCATTAATGGTTTTGAAAATGAGAGAGTCAATAGTTTGCCTCATTGCTAATAGCTTGTTTATTCGGGCCGTGAACTTAGCGTGAGTAGTGTCAAGGGATTCTTAAGAAAGAGATTCTAAGGTCGATGATGGATTCACGTTTTCCATGATGAAGAATAAAGTAGTCAATGGGAATTACGAACAAACACACAAAGAAAAGATAGAGTACACGAAAGCTAATATGCGGAAGTAAATTCTCACTTGAAAGGATTCAAGCGAGTAGAACTTAGCTAAACTATGATCAAAACCTAACTATTCCCCAGGTGGCGGCACCAAAACTTGATGCGGTCGTCGTAGGACTTCTACATGAAGTTTTACAACTCCCTAGGCAGAGCACCTAATCGTTGTAGTAGTAGTATAGGCAAGACTCGGGGGGTTGTTATCGTTCACTCGGGGAATAGGTTGGGAAGGCTTGATCATGGCTAACAGAATTCTAAAGGTTGAAAGAAGATTATTTTTGTGTTTTTATATTTTATGAAAGAAGTAAATCATATGTTTGAGAGGTGGTTTGGTTTTAGCTATTTAAACTAAATGACAACTACGCTAATGGTGATAACAATAGGATAAAAGACTGTGTTTATTTAATCATGTATTACTCCCTAGATTACTTCTCCTAGTGTTGTTGCTTTGTCACCTTTGTGATGATCTGTGTAACTATTTCCTAAGTCATGAATGAATTACACGAACCCGTCGTCTACTTAGTATTCCGCTAGAGCAACGCACAAGTAAGGTAGTTTGAAGGCTATTACATGGCCCCTAGGAGTACACTAAGTGCATGTGAAATATATTAAGAGTGGATTAACTATATTTGGGGGCAAGGTAGTATGAAGACTGTTACCCGATGGTATCCTTTCTACACAATCATGTTTTTCTAGACATATCAACAGCGATGCAGACAAAAGCTGGTTTTCTAAGACATAACATGCACATCCATCACAAGAAGTAACACCATTAAGATCTACATTCTAGGTTTCATTCAATCATAAATAAACAAAATAGGAGGTTTAGCCAAGCATGTTAAAGATAAAGTAAGAACATATATGTATCAAACAACGCATAGACATATTGAATGATTAAATAAACCTGACTTGATTAAAACATGAGTTGGAGGAAGTACAATAGGGTTTTTAGCCCCTAAAATCATCCCTAACAGCTGCTAAATAAACTAGGGTTCGTACCCTCTTTTTATTCTAAAGTTACACACTCAAAACCCTAATTTCGGGTTTATATATACATGAAAATCGTCGCGTTTTAATCGTGACGCCGTCATGAAAGAGAATATTCTAGATAAAGGACTGGGTCGTGTACTCTCACTCCATCGTGAGATCCAGTGACTCCGTTTTGGTCTTCGTTGTGACGGCATCACGTTATATTGGTGACGCCGTCTCCAGCCACTGTAGAGAAATTCTTAAGCAATGTTGGTGTAGGTCCGTAGTCTTGTCTGTTTTTTCTCCAAATGATCCCAAGTCACGTGTAATTCTTTCAAATGTCTTCCAAATGCAAAATACCTGAAAAGGAATGATTAAGTACCTATTTTGGGCATAAACACATGATTTAGGTGTTTAAACGACCCCAAAAAAGTGTATAAAATGACACTTCACCAGTAACCGAACCACTATAAATCATGGTGTCCGATTTACGCTTTTTTGTACTTATCGCTTTACATTTATATTTGCATTTCTCGCTTTATATTTGTATTTGCGTTGCGTTTATGTTTGTGTTATACATTGTGTTGTGGTGGCATGCTTTGTTTTATGCTCTCTAGTATCTTTATTATTATAGAACTATTATAGATACTTTTCATATAACGCCACACTTGAGCGGCTGTTTGATACAAAAGATTTAAGTTTTTAAATGGAAACTTATTCACCCCCTCTACATGTTCCACAATTGGTATCGGAGTCACGTCGCTCTAATTTTCAAAAAAATGGTTTTTCAAATAGAGTACGGTCCATGTATCAAATTTCCCATGAAGCGGGATATTATATGAAAAGTTTTTCTTTGTTTAATACTTACACGTTTTGGTGTTAAATATAATGTGTTATACTATCTTGAATGTCTTCTTAACCTATCTTAATCGAAGGGATTCATGTGACTAAAATTGATTTTTAAACTAACTGTCCCTAAATCAACACTTGGCGGATCGACGGATCCAAATGGTAAGGATCGGTCTTGGTTATGTCAAAGATCCGTCGGTGGTATTTTTTAGATTTTAGTCATCTTCAAAAATTCGTAATAAATCAACCGTTCGTCGGATTTCTATGAAGTCAAAACCAATTTGAAAGGTTTTTGAGTGTACTTTCCAATGGAATTGGTCTAAAGTCAGAATTTGAGTTTTAATTCAGTCAAATAAGCAAAATCTCACAGAGTGTCTAAAATTTTAAGTATTGTTTTAGCGTAAAATTTTTATTTTGTTTTTCCTTTCGAGTCGGGCATTTCTAGTTGGCATCTCTTTGTCAGTTGGTGTATTTGCATTGCAAAGTAAATGTATTTTTCAAACTTATTAATGGAGAGAAAACTAATTTATTTATAAATAAAATCAAGCTATGTATACATTGCTATATTTTATACACAGAAGTATAGTATTTTTGTGTGTTATGTTAAATAATTATTTGTTTTACTTTGTATCTTAATATTGTGAGTCAATATTTTACATTCTTATTGAATTTGTAGTTGAACTTCTTTCATCTTTTTTCATTAGCGTAACTTCGCCATGTGCGTTAGTTACTATTTTTCATGCTTATGCATCAATTTATCTTATGGTACATCTCTTGCACTAAGTTGTGAAATTGTTCTTGCATTTCATATAGGCATAGATCACTTTGTTTACAAATGCTATATCAACGTCTTGTAAACCTTATTAAACATAATAACTCACTTATGATTTAGAGCTTAGTAAGTTTGTCAGATCTATTGAAAAAGATTGTCTTGCACGATTCTAGTGTTATCAGTTCAAGTGTATAAATGTGTCACCACAAGATATTTAACACTTTCATTTTATCAAAGTTTCAACAAGGTCTCTAAATCATGTCATCCTATTATCTTGCTTAAACGTGGGTTGTCTAAATACAAGAAAAGATCATGATAACATATTAATATGTAAGAAAAAGAAAATGTATTTTTGAACTTAGTTTGTGTTGCATTGGTCTAATTCTTTTTTTGGGTAAAGGGTTTCCCCGGTAAATTTGTTACTAAAAAAATCATTACAATGGATGTGGGTGAATCCCACATCTCAGTTCGTTACATAGCAACCTACTTCCTTAAGGAATGTACATTTATGACTAGACTACAAAAGACTCAATAACATCAAGTAATCTATTTCTTCTTTCGACCTCGAACCTTAATATCTAAATTATCGCATATAGATCGAATATTGTCAAGAATTTCCCGACCTTCATACATATCATCATTATAGGGTCGTAGTCAGCATTCCCATATGTTTCCATGCATTGGTCAAACTCACAATCACAACTAATAAATCTTTGAATTAAAATGAACCTAGGATTAGTTGTAAACCCTAAAATTGAAAGCTCAACTTTCTTGGTAAGAAAATACTTTCCTTTTGTAGTTTTATAAATTTCATATTGACATTCACTTGAAATGAAAACATTCTCTAGTAAAATACTTGAAAATATTATACAAACATGAAATGTTTTTCAATTTTTTTTGTAATGTTTAAAAATAATTAAGATATATTTTATTCTCATTAAATTCCAAAAACTATGCATATTGTGCATAATAACAAATAGTTCTTCGCAATACATAATAGCCCCAAAGAAACAAGTTAACTCATAATTATAAATGATCTCACACTTAAGACTACTCTTAGACTTAATGTAAACTTTATGAAAATCTTTATTTGCTTTCTCTTAAGAGAGTGTTTGTGAGGGTCAAGAAGGATTTCAGGTGTATATCAACTCATTATTCAAATTATGGTTGATATCATTTTCGAATCTAATTGCCAAGTTTTTGAGTTTGGATATGAGATCGGTCTCATTATTTGTCTAGCTTCAAGATTATATAAAAAACATAACAAAATATATTATCTCGAAGCTACATATTCAATCACACTCAGTTGATATGAAAATAATGTCTTCCCTTTCCAAGAAGAAAAGAATATGCATCGGTTCATAACTCACACTTATGATAATCATATTATATTGAGTCTACTTGTCCAATAGGCGTGATCCAAATATTATAATAGCATGATTAAAATGCACGTCAAATACAATTAACAAATTGGATGGGTGGTACGAAATATTTAATTAATTTACCCTGCAATGCATTTAGTAAAGTTCTCGTTTCCAAAAATCCAAACGAAAACCCTTACAACATATGTAAGCTTCATCTATTAACCAAAAGCTAACACAATCGCTCGATTGTAGGAAAAACAACTTTTTTCAGTTTTGTAGGGTTACACGGATCGACGGATCCCAATGGTTAAGATCCGTCCTTGCATCTAAAAGAATTGTCCCTCTGTTAAGGCGGGTAAATGCCAAACATTTGAGTAAACATCACTTTTCGTTATAACATTTTCTCACTTTACCAAATAAGCATTATACTATTTTTCATTTTCACCAGTCACCTCGGAGCAAAAATAATGTTCATGATTGCATACACATGTTAAATAAAGCGCCACAAATAATAATTTATTGATCATCATGCATGGTATCTACCTTCGAGAAAATCACTCGCATATTTAAGCACATATTGAAATTGTCATAACATAAATTTCAAATACCCATTTCATTTAGGACAACATAATGTTTAGGAGAACTTTATGTCTAAGAAAACAGTATCTTATTAAAAGATTGATAAATGATAATATATTTCGTATGCATCCTATTTTCTTGTAGCATGAATGGTTGTGTTACATCATAATACTTTATGATGGGTTTGATAAATATAGGTTACTAGAACTTAAAACAACCCATTAAAACATGTGTCAACGGATAAATAAGTGAAATTATATTAAACGCTCAAATATATGTTTATTAGTAAGAGTTATAATGTCAACCTCTCAAACAAGCATTTTTATTGAAACTTACAATATGTGTTAATTCATTGATGCATCATAACCATAGATATGCATATTTTAGCTTGCACATGTTTAAAGTTAAAACTTAAATATAACTAATCATTGGTTTATCATTAACCTTAAAACAGAGCAAACTTGAGATGTCTTATAACATATGTAAATTTCTCACACTACCCAAAAGATAACAACTCCACTAAAACATGATTACACAGGTCCTGACCCATATTTTTAGTGAGTGGCGGATCCACAGATTGTGACACCCGTGATTTGAGTAGGTTAGTCATACCTTTGGAGTTGGCTAAGTGCCTATATGTATTATATGTGTGTGCTATGTGGCTTTATATGTGTGCATAATTTTCATTCTGAGGTGCGTGTTCATCTCATTTTAGAATGGGTTTAGGTTATTGAGGTTTATTTCCATTTTGTTCACGTGTAGTGACAATGGAAATGAGTGACGTGTTTGTATGCTTTGCTACGTCAATATGTGGATAATTATATGATGGATTAATACGGATAGTGTGTTATATTGGAAGTGAATTAGAACCGTGAAGTATGAGTGTTAGTGATGAACTTTCTAATTATAGAAAGTATTTTTGGGAAATAAAAATGATAAATAGAAGGTTTAGTATTTAGTTTTTCATGCAAAAGGTTTACCAAATTTGCATGGGTTTTTGTAGAAAATTAAGGTAATGTAAGTAATGATATAATAAATAATCAAATAAAAAAATATATAATACAAGGGGGTGCGTCCGGTTTTTAAAGAAAAAGAAAAAAAAGTATTTTTTTTACTAAACTAAATTTGTGTTGGGCTAGGATTTGTATATCTTTATCCCTAAGTATAGAAGCTCAAAACCCAAAATTTAGTCCCATTACCTTCTCCTCTTGTGTGTGTCGTACGACCTCCTCCCCTAAGAACAAGGAGAACAAAATTTTTGATTAAGAAATCTAGTTGATTGATAGTGTTAATTCAAGTAAGATCGTTTGGTATGTTCTTCATCCTTGTTTATTCTTTCAATTCATGTAACAAATAATATTGTGGATCATTAGGGTTTATTATTTTCTGTATTTTATTATAATTAGATCACTTGGGAGCCTTTGTGGTTTGATTAGGATCATAATGGTGCAATCGGTTAGGTATAAAATGCGTTAGATCATGATTTAGGTTATGGCAGATTTTTGGGTCGTGTTTAACGAATGATATCTTGATGATAAAAATGAGTATTGATATGTTTCTTGATCCTATGAATAAGATCAGAGAGTCTAGTTTTCAAAAAGTCCAGCCACGAAAGGTTTTGAGGTCGGAAAGTTAGTCAAATAATTTTTGCAAGAAAAGTTGTTAAAACAGTAAATACGGGTCAGATTTGGGTATGATTTTGGGGAGTAAAACCCCTACTTAAAATTCAAATTAAGCTTAGCCAAAACACATAGGTCAATTTCTATATCTCTATTAACCTCACACCAAAATTTAGCCTCTGATTAGTTGTCTAAGTAGGGTAATTCGGGCCATACATTTTAGTGTGCAATCAGATCCGAATTGGGACTGTTTTGAAGTTTGATTTTCTTAGGAGTACTTGTGCATATAAATGGATTTTGGGAATCAAATGGTAGTTAGAAAACACATAAAGGAACATATACGATTTTTGGTATAATTTATAAAGGTCATCAAGTAAGGTTTTTAAGTTAGTCAAGACACACTAAAATACGACATTTTTGAATAAATTGTAGTTAACTAATGTAACGTGTTAATGAGGAGGTTAAGGTTGGTCATGGTGTCGGGGTGACCCATGATGGTTAATCAAACCCTTAGACATCCATCATATGAGTGTTACATGGACATAAGCTTTTGGCTTAGTCGCGTGTAACACGATTGTGTTTGTATTGTGTAGATTGTGTTGATATTATTTGGAAGCTGCTTATGCATCATGTGAGTTTCATAGTCCCTCTTTTCACATCGCTTTTAAATTGGGATGGAAATGATACAAATGGATTTGAAATGTTCTAATTACTGTGATTATGTGTTTTTTTTAAAGTGTATGGACTTTACTTGGCTATTATATGTTACGTGCTAAATGCTTATGTGTATTGGGATCGGGGGTAACGTTCTTACCCATTTGTTGTGATATCGGGATCGAGGGTAACGTTCCTACCTATGTGATGTGATGGTTTATGGGATCGGGGGTAACGTTCCTACCTAAGTGTTGATACTTGTTGGATCAAGGGACACGTTTTGTTCCCACACTTGTTTTGGTTACATTTGCATGCTAGCTTGTATGATAGTGCATTTAATGTCCTGCCATG
This sequence comes from Tanacetum coccineum, assembly GCA_026074375.1. Lineage (NCBI taxonomy): Eukaryota > Viridiplantae > Streptophyta > Magnoliopsida > Asterales > Asteraceae > Tanacetum > Tanacetum coccineum. Next base: position 29,002 of record BQNB010083146.1, read on the forward strand.
TTTACATTAATCATAGTAATTATTATAAGCTTTTTGATATTTGTGTCTTAAACCTATGACTCTCACCAACAATTTAGTTGACGTATTTAAGCATCATTTTCAGGTGAGCATCAT
>BQNB010083147.1:9667-19879 GCA_026074375.1 Tanacetum coccineum
GACCTTCGCTTTCCTGAGTAGAAGGGGCAACGGAGGGAAAAGCAAGCTGTTCTCGGGCCGGCAAACGAGAACCTACCGAAACCAGCAAGAGTTTTACCACCGATACAGGAAACGAGGGTAAGGTGATCTATCCTTAACTTTTTAGCAGGAAGAACATCGCTCCGCTTCAGCAATCTTTTCTTTTTAACTATATATCTATGCACTTTCAAACTATTTGAGACGAAACATGCAATTTGGCTAAACCTTAGAGACGATTTTTGCAATTTACTCTTATTTTTTTTCTCCCACCATCCTTTGGTGGTGGTGCTAATAATAATTGCTGCTTCTAAAAAAAAACATAATGCGTCGTGTATATACATTACCATGGGGCCGTTACACAAGACAACTCTAAATTAGGTTGCAGTGGACCTCCTTTTAATTTTGTTATTTGGAAAACGATATTACGCCTAACTCGTAAATATAAAGATTATATATGCAAAAATGATACAAAGAATTAATTGGATTAAGTGATGGCCTCAACTTCAGTTTCGAATCCTAGCTGCAAGATTAATGTCAGAGAATTACCTTTCACATAATTTAGCCATAAATACTGTATGGTAAATCTAGTGGTAAGGATGTGTACAATGTGTGGAAAAAAATAGTCATCACTTGTTAGTGATTCTACATAAATGATTTATGTAACTTTTAAAATAACAAAGCAAACGATTTTTCAATGCGAAAATTATTGTTTAATAAAAAAGTTAGTATTGTACAAATTATAAGGTGCAAGGTTGATTGCTAAAGTTGATTAGTGTGAATGAGAAGAATAGTGACTATTGTATTGTAATCATGCTAAGAGCATCAGGTGTTATAACACCATAACACTATTTTCTGGGTGTCACGTCAGCTTTAACACCCTAACATCAACAAAAAAAAAAAAACTCAGGTAACCATAACACCATAACACCACTTTTTGGGCCACACTAATTTTTTTTCGACAATTTTAAAACTAAATAAATTTATTTCATTCACAATTTAAAACTAATTTTTTATTTTTTAAATTAAAATTAAAAAAACAAAAAATTTATATCCATCTTCTTCTTCTTCGTCCTGTGAACACACACAACACACTTCACACACACACGCGCAGTAAAACGCACACACACACTACACACACAATCAACACAGACACACACAAAATCTAATTTAAAACGAAAAAAAAGAAAAAAAAAGAAATCGCCGGCGTTATGACGTGTTTGTGTTAACACCGGCACCAACGCCGTGCCCCTCACCCACTCTCCGGTGTGATAACGCCGGAAACGACGTTGGTTTGGCACCCAACGCCGTTACCTTACCGTGCCCACTAAGCATTTCAATCATCATGAGATAATATATGCCAAGCTATGAAACCGTATAAAGTTTGATTAAACATTATGCGACCATTTCTCAATGACTCAACATCAGGGACACAGAACTTAAACGTTTTTTATGAAGGGGCGCACTTGAAAACTTTTTTTTAAAGGGGGCGATATACACTACAATGAATTTTTTGTATAAAAAATGATTAAAATCATATATAAAAGGTTATAAAATATACATAGGGTCAAAAATTTTGAGAGGGCCACAACCCCTCTCAGTCCCTTCTAAGTTCCATCCGTGGTCAATATCAAGCATAATCAATAAATTTTGCATGCTAGTACAATCGTATACATCTAACCACCACAATTCAATTTTCAAGTAAATGCATTAAGTCACTTAACTACTATACTCTCATACTTTATGATGATAATAATAATTAGATATGAGAAATGAAGATCCTCTTAAGTTGAAGGTAACTTGATAAGTCATGTTTATCAATCATCATTAAGATAAACATAAGTAGGCCTCCTGAATTTCACTAAAAAAGCCTTTTATACATTTATTTTAATTTTGACGGGTGAACATGACCTATCAAGTTACTTTCTTTGATAAGAAAAATAAACCAAAACTCACAAGTCGAATCTCATTTAGTTACTTGATCAATTTTATTATGGGAAGAATCAGTTAATGACTAAGAAAAATCGTTAACTTTCCCCGGAACACTACAAACATGCATTAGGTTTACGCATTTGTAACATGCTTTCAAAAAATCCTTAAAAGTTAAGCCTCACAAAAACAACAAAAGGCACTGTTACTAGCTATAGCATTCCTTAACGCGAATTAGTTTCCATTGTATCACGTCTGTTAGATCTCCACCATTACAGGATTGACTAACGATTAGTACTCACTACTCTTATCTACCTAAAATCTATCACCATAAAATCAACCATAAAATCGTTAGACTATGTACTAACAGTGCTAGCTAAGTGAATGGAGGCCATGTACTAACAGTGCTAGCTAACAGTGCTAGCTAAGTGAATGGAGGCCATGTGCGAAAACTTATACAATAACTATATACGATGGTAAAACATATATTATACCGACTATGAAAACCAAAATCATAGTGTTTTGATTATCTATCTTAAGTTTTAACAAATATTTACAACATAAAATTGTACAACGGTAACAATTTTGTTTGAAAGGCCATGTGCGGTAGCACACGTCGCACACCCTCAAATACGGCTTTGTGTACTAACGCTAATAGTTTTTCTAAACGTACAATGATGACTATTAAAAAAGATTGTAACAAAAAACTAGTGGCGCTATATAGTATATACTCCAATATATTAGCGCTAATTCTACAAAGTAAGATACGGCAGAAATCTACAAAGCTGGTAATTTAGCATTGTAGGTTGGGTTGATTGTGAATATGTGATCACATGGTATTTCATTTTCATCACAAAGTTTTTCTTAAAACAAGTTAGCTGTTCTTTAGACAAAATATGTTTCAGAAAAAAAAATACTCCGTATATAATATAAAATCATATATAAATTGGTTTCTACTTTTTAGAGTGATTTAATAGGACTGATGTGAGTTATAATTCATGGAGTGTACGTCACATGAGAGATTCATGGATTTGTCACATATACACATGCTAGCTTTGAGTTCAATATCAATCAATTGATCATTGAATTGATTAAGGTGGGACAAACTATAAGGTATAATATGGACGGGTGTATGAAGAATATTGAAGAGATCATTGAATCGCAAGGAGTAGATGGTGTTTTTCGATGAATATGTTGTCTTTAAATATCTAAGGTCTTAACCCAAAGGCTAAAAAAGATTGGGTAAAGGAGTTGTGTCTCTAACAAGGTAAATTTTCTTACGTTGATTTGTTTGAAATCAAAAGATGCTGGGGTAACTTTGCGTTTGATTATGTGCATAGTGCTTCGGTTGGTAAATCAGGTGGAATTTTATGTGTTTGGGATCCTAATGCGTTTAAGAAACTAAATTCAACGGTTTCAGATTATTTTGTTATGATTCAAGGAAATTGGGTGTCTAATGGCAAATTACTTCTTATTATTTCGGTGTATGCCCCGCAAGAGTTGTCAGAAAAGAAAAGTCTATGGGATTATTTATGTCACGTCATTGATAATTGGAAAGGTTCAGTGATTATCATGGGTGATTTTAATGAGGTCCGTAATAAAAATGAGAGATTTGGAACTATTTTCAACGTGCATGGGGCGAATGCTTTTAACTCTTTTATCTCAATGGCGAATTTAGAGGAGGTTCCACTTGGTGGATGTTCTTTTACATGGTGTCACAGATCTGCTTCAAAGATGAGTAAGCTTGATAGATTCCTCATGTCCGAAAGCTTACTGAGTGAGTGTCCTAATTTATCAGCCATCACCCTAGATAGATTTTTATCAGACCACCGTCCTATATTATTACGTGAATCTACTCATGACTATGGACCTATTCCGTTTCGGTTTTTTCATTATTGGCTGGAAATGGAGGGTTTTGAGAACTTTGTTAATGAGGTGTGGCGTGAAGCTCCGGTAGATAATTCTAATGCTATGATCAACATGATGAACAAGTTGAAATATCTAAAAAAGAAGATACGTGTTTGGAATGGCATGAGACAAAGTCCGAAAACTCGAAAACATGTGCTGAAACAGGAGCTCGCTGATTTGGAGATGATCATTGACAAAGGAGATGCGTCGTCTGATACTTTGCATAAACGTGCGGAGGTTGTAAAATCGATTCAAGAGGTGGATAAATTGTGTGCAATGGAGGCGTCTCAAAAAGCAAAAATCAAATGGGCAATTGAAGGCGACGAGAACTCAAAATATTACCATGGTATTCTTAATAAGAAACGAAACCAACTTTCTATACGAGGGGTTCTGGTGGAAGGAGATTGGGTGGAAAATCCTAATATGGTTAAAAATAAGTTCCTTAATCATTTCAAGAATCGTTTTGATAGACCTAAATCTGTTCGGCCGATGCTTAATATGGAGTTTCCTCATCATCTGAATTCAACGCAACAACTGGATTTGGAAGCCAAAGTGTCAAATGAAGGGATTAAAAAGGCAGTTTGGGATTGTGGTGTTGATAAATCTCCGGGGCCGGATGGATTTACATTTGGTTTTTCTAAAAGGTTTTGGAGTTTAATAGAAAAAGATGTGTTGGCGGCAGTGAAATATTTCTTTCATTACAGTCGCATTTCAAAAGGGTGTAATTCATCTTATTGGGAGCCTTTATAAAATAATTGCCAAAAATTTGGCTAATCGTCTTGTGGTGGTGCTTAGAGATATTGTTAATGAGGTGCAATCGGCTTTTGTTGCGGATAGGCAAATTCTTGACGGACCATTTATACTTAATGAGGTTTTGCAGTGGTGTAAGTTGAAGAAAAAACATTCATTTATTCTAAAAATTGACTTTGAAAAGGCTTATGATTCTGTTCGGTGGGATTACCTTGATGATGTCTTAAGAAAATTTGGTTTTGGTGAAAAATGGTGTGGTTGGATTCAAGAATGTCTTCGATCTTCTTGGGGATCGGTTTTAGTGAATGGAAGCCCTACGGAGGAATTTCAGTTTTTTAAGGGCCTTAAACAAGGTGATCCTCTTTCTCCGTTTATTTTTATTTTGGTTATGGAGAGTCTTCACATTTCTTTTAAAAGAGTTGTGGATGCGGGCATGTTTAATGGCATTGTGCTTAATTCGGTTATGCATCTTTCTCATATGTTCTATGCGGACGATGCGGTGTTTATGGGGCAATGGAGTACTAAGAATATTGATACGATTATATATGTGTTGAAATGTTTTCATCGTGCTTCAGGTCTTAGTATTAATTTAAGCAAGAGTAAGTTATTGGGTGTTGTGGTGAGTGAAGATAGGGTGGTGCAAGCTGCAAATAGAATTGGTTGTGGTGTCCTTAAGGCTCCTTTTGCTTATTTAGGTTCGAAAGTTGGGGGAAATATGTCTCGGATTAAATCTTGGGATGAGATTGTGGATAAAATGGTAGATCGTCTTTCAAAATGGAAGATGAAAACATTATCGATAGGTGGTCGTTTAACCCTTCTCAAGGCGGTTCTAGGATCCATGCCTATTTATCATATGTCTATATTCAAGGTGCCAATGAAAGTCCTTCAACGCATGGAATCAATTCGAAGTCGGTTTTTTAGTGGTGTCGATTTAAATAGTAAAAAATCGATATGGGTGAAATGGAGTAAGGTTTTGTGTTCTAAAGAGAAAGGTGGCCTTGGTGTTTCTAGTTTATATGCGCTTAATAGAGCTCTTATGTGTAAATGGGTTTGGCGGTTTACAACTCAAAAGAACTTGTTATGGACTAGGGTTATTAAAGCTATTCATGGCGAAGATGGGAAAACTAGCGCTGCGGCGTGAGTAAAAAACAGAGATTGGTTCATTGCTGCTGCTAACAAAGCTACTGTGGTTGGCGTGTTTGGATTGCAAATAAAATGGTGGTGGTGGTGTGAAAACTGTAGTAACTTCATGTGTTGCCATACCTCTCATCTACCTACCAACTGTAACAACTAGTAACATAAATCAAACCAAAACCTGAAATTACATCAAAACACTTGCTTAAGATACTACTACTAGTAATAAAGTTAACAGGTTTCAAGAAATGGTGGTCAATTTTAAACCCAAAAAGGGAATTAGGAAAATAAACAAATTACAAGCTTTTGAGATATTTATTCAACAAAAATCAACCTTTTTTTTGGGTTGGGCTAACTTAGTACCAAACATTAGTTACTGATTTTAACCAAAAAAAATAAAACCATTTTCATGAAAAAGATGGGATTTTTTTTGTTTGTTTGAAGCCAAGAATGAAGTTGAATGTTAGTTGTGTACTTGTCTTAATCTAATTACACAAAGAAATAAACTACAAAAAACAACCCACCCAAAACATGAACAATTAAGAAAATAAGAAAAAGACATGTTTTTAAGGAAATCTTTACCTGTAGTTGGTTTGTGTTTGAGACAGAAATTAAAGAAAGGTAACCTTATTATGATTAAGTTGGTGTCTGTATATCAAATGACCTCCATCTCCATGGGCTTGTCAGCAGAATGGTAGCGGATTCAAGGTTGGTTACAAGTCCATTTGGCGAAGCATTCTCCAGGAGGTGGAAACATTGAAGATAAAAGGTATACACTTAAATAATTTTATGCAGAAAAAGCTTGGCAATGGTGCAGATACTTATTTTTGGGAGGATTTGTGACATGGAGACATGGTTTTGAAACAAAGATATCCTAGGCTTTATACGTTGGAAGTGAAGAAGACTGTCGATGTGGCTTCTAAACTGTCACAGGAGAACTTGACCTGGTCTTTTCGTCGTGCTCCTAGAAGCGGAGTGGAACAAGATCAGTTGACGGATTTGACGACTTACGTGGAAGGTGTTGTTCTTGGTGTCACGCCTGATAGGTGATATTGGACGCTTGATGGTTCGGGTGAGTTCTCGGTAGCTTCGGCTAGAAAGGTTATTGATGATAACAGGTTTCCGGAAGTTTCTACTCAAACTCGATGGATAAAAGCGGTGCCAATCAAGGTTAACATTCATGCGTGGAAGGTGAGAATGGATTGTTTTCTTGCCCGTCTTAATATATCCCGGAGAGGTATAGATATTTGTCTATTCTTTGTCCCGTTTGTGGTAGCGTCACGGAATCGTCAAGTCATTTATTTGTTGATTGCCTTGTTGCGAAAGATAATTTTCGCAAGATTTGCCGTTGGTGGGAGGTGGATTTCATGGAAGTGCATACGTTCGATGAATGGGTTTCTTGGATCGTAAATCTTCGGATTCCTCTCAAGCATAAAAGATTGTTACAAGGGGTGTGTTTTGGATTGTGGTGGCTAATTTGGGCTTATCGTAATAAGTGTGTTTTTGGTGTGGTTTCTCCTTCTAAGACGGATATTTTTGATGATGTTGTGTCGTATTCTTTTTATTGGAGTCGGTTTAGATGTAATGTGTCGTTTAGTTGGGTTGATTGGCTAAAAAATCCTCATCTTGTAACTTTGTAATTCTTCTAGATTCTTGCTAGTTTTTTAATAAAGTGTTGTTCAAAAAAAAAAATCAATACAACAAGTCAAATAGAATGCTTATCGTACATTAGCTCAGGGTGCGTTCACTAATTATCTTACACATTAATCATTTAATTTATATTTGGCATTTCTCTTAACTGATGTAGTTTATATTAAAACTCAGGTTGCATATCCAAATGATGTTACAAACTCAAGTGACCAAAATTTCAAGCAATATGAGTACCCACAATACAACTTCAACATTTCAATATTTTGGTCACCTTATTTAGTGGACACCGAAAGAACCGGTCAATATGATATAACTCAACCATTTAGACTCTACCTGGACAAATTCGATGAATCTTGGACATCACAAATTGAAAAATTCAACTACGTCATCGTTTCATCCGGACAATGGTTTTTTCGACCCACAATGTTCTACTCAGATCGTCGTGTAATTGATTGTCTATATTGCCCAGAAAGTGTGATGGCTGATTATAATTTAGAAATGTACAACACACAGTTGCAAAGACTACAAGATCATGAGCGTGAAGGGCGAAAAAAAGGGATTAAATTTTCTTTTATGGACATGACACAAATTATGCAAATGAGACCAGATGGTCATCCATTGTGTCGCATATGCATGGCCTGATTACAAAGATGCATGTATCACTTACAGCTTTCTATCATGACATTTTGGTATCATACTTACTTTAGAAACATCAAAATTTCACTGATGCTGCATGCGAAACATTTTAAATAAGCCTCCTGCATTTTCCAATTTCTTTGCTTTAGTTAACCCTTTTCATGCTTCTACTCCTCAACTGTTTTGCAAATTGCAAAAATATGAAGAAAAAAAGTGACTACAAAATTAAAATGTTACAAAGAGTTTATCTACTGAAATACAGGCTAGGAGATCAAAAGAGCGAGACCCGTCAGAAGTCATATGGCTTTGTACAAATAGTTTGAAAGCATTTTGTAGTTTTTATTTATAAAGACTCGCATATATAATAAGAGTCAAATCCTCTGAATATAGAGAAGCAATGTATGTCTTAAACAAAACAATATCTGCTGCACAGGGTTACGAAATTTGCAACTCTGTTCACCATTCGCAATGACACGTACATACCTTTGTCAACGACCTGTCTAGATAACATGTAATGGCCATATTTTGTAAAGGATCGGCCTAAGCAACATGTAACCTGCTGTCCTCAACGAACAACTCAACCCCCCCTCCGCCGCGAAGCGCGGGTTGAAAACCTAGTTTGAGTGAAAAACAAAGAAGTATCTGTAATAATACTACTGTTGGTATTAGTCTATTTAAGACTCCTTACGTCTAATAATGGATCAATCTGACCATCTTGGTAAAATTGAATTTTTTTTATCTATTATGATGTATAGTGTTATAATACGGAGTATATGTTATGAAGTAATGTAAAAGAAAAGTGTGCAAAAAATAGTTGTCAAAACTTTCATCCCACTTTTGAGATGAAAATGAGTAAAGTTAAAGTGATACATTTGTTATGACGAATTAGCCTTTATTTACTTTAACTTAAGCATTGATTAAATATTTGATTGAGGACATAATTATCAAATAGTAGCATTTTTCTCATCACTTTCACCCGGTTTTTCTCATCACTTCCATAATTTGCCCTTATTTGCTTTAACTTAAGCCTCGATAAAATATATGATTGAAAAAGTATACCAAAGTGATCATGATACCTCATATTAATAAAAATAATATTGTCTTACATTTTCGTCTTTATCATAAAACTATCCTTCTAATTTTTGTTAATAATTCTTTATTTATTTTCTCTTTACTTTACGTTTAACATTGTACTCTTTTGTCGGTGTGCTATCATGATACAAATAGTTAACGACATAAAAATTGTCCTATTTAAAAAATAGCGACATATAACAAATGTACTAACTTTATATAATAGAGAGTTATGACTACATAATAAGATGTTAAATGTATCTTGATTACGAATATACTTAGAAAACGTGAGTTGCCAACTTAAACATTGGCCTTCTCGGATGCGAACGCACTTCTATACCTCCTCCTTTAGGGGTGATTTGTTGAGATTGGACAATTTTCATGTATCGCCAGACTAAGAAAATAATTGTAATTCACACGTGCAACCACAATGAGACTATTTCCTTCTAACTCATATGGACCGGAAAACACGCAGCACCGAGTATAGCATTTTCTTCCATGGATATAAGTACAACCAGTCAATTACTCAATTATAGAGTGAAGCAATCACCAACCGTGTTTCTGGCGTAGACAATTGTTGTAATTTTGATTTTCATATCTTAACTTTTGCAACAACGGTTATCGAATTACGGATCTCGTATTTTACTCGAGACCAAGATATACGTCAACAGACCGAAACCCTAAATTTCCATCACCGTTGAAATTGTTTATACTTGTGATGAAAATGTGTAAAATATTTAGAATTTGATCAATCAAACGATGGAGTCCATACGTAGAAATTTTTTCAATGGTGTTCAATGCGACGAGAGGAAAATAGTGTGGATCAAATGGGCCAAGGTTCTTGCGTCCAAGAAGTATGGAGGTTTAGGTGTCTCAAGTTTTTATGCTTTAAATAGGGCTCTCCTTTTCAAATGGGTTTGGAGATTCATATCACGGGATAATTCATTGTGGTGTCATCTCATCATGTCTATGCATGGCTCCTCATTATATAAATTATCTCCGTTTCGTTACTCGACTTGGAAATCCATTATTCGGGAGGTGCATTGTAACGACCCACTCCGGAAAGGAGGCCGAAACGTCATAATCATGGTGTCATATCAAAGCATAATAAAGGCATAA
>BQNB010083148.1:0-23770 GCA_026074375.1 Tanacetum coccineum
CTTTTCCACGGGGACACCTGTCCCTAACCAATATCACTACGGTGATTTCCTTGTTAATGTATTGATGTCATGAGCTTAGATGCAATAAATAATGTTCTCCATGATAATTATCCCAGTAATGCCAATATTTACATTATAACTTGTATTCAACTATTACATTTCAAACCTATAAATTTCACTCAACCTCTGTGTTGACCCTTTTTATGCATGTTTATCTCAGGTAATTGAGCAACTTATGGCATGGAGTGGCATGGACATGAAGATGGCTAAAACTTGTTATCATTCACATTTTATGTTTCTAGATTTTGGGACCTGCATTTTGTAAAAACTCTGATTATAATGAATGATAACTAAATTTTTCCAACAACGTCTCTTTTGAGTCATTTTCTATGATTATGATTGTTGTATTCATGAAGTAATACCCCAGATTAGCTTTCGCTGCTATATTGTAAAAATGGGGGTGTTATAGTTTGAGAGTTATGAGGATTATGATATTGTTTTGATTGTTTTGATATGCTTTCAATGTTTATGCTTTATGCTTGATATGTTATTATTTGGATTATTGTCTATCCTTTGGGTGATCATCTTAGTCGATATAGGTCGAAAGGCTCGATTGGTGTGGTTGATTTTGAGTCGCAAATCAATACTATACTTATGAGAATTGGATAGTAAATTGCTAGATAACCCGAATGATTATGTGTTTAAGGACTAATCTCACATCTAACGACTTGATTAGGGGAAGTATACTTGTATGAATATTGGTCACAAACCTATCTTAATGCGCTTGTTATGTTTGGGTCAAAGGTCGAAAGAATTCCCTTGAATAATTGGTAAATACTTGCTATTGTGATTACCCGTTATTTGTGGCTTGTATGCTTTGTTTGTGATTGAGCATATCTTTACATATCATTTCTAGACTCATGTCTCTCTAAGCATAAACAAACATGTTTTAATAATCTTGGTATAATCTAAATCCTTTCTAGCGTTTGTTATAATTACTTGTTATTTCAAATATGAGTCTAATGACCGTGACAATCATTTGGACTTTCTTTCTAAACTACTTTTTGAATCTGAAAACACACAACTCCCTTGGGACGACCTGGACTTACCTAGACTTTACTACACTCAAAATGGTATACTTTCCCGTGTGTTTACGTCAATTAACCAGTATGTCTTGTCTTATAAATTTAAAGCTTTTGAAACACATCAGCATGTGTGAGTTGTTTTGGTTGTTGAGTTTGTAAAGATGATTCTGAAGCCATTTTTGTTTAAATGAAAGGATTTTCTTTGTTTAATGAAATGGTTGTGAGAGATGATGAAAGTGGTGGTTTTAGGGTTTTGATTTTGAAAAGTGATGTGTGAAAAAAGTGTGTGAGGTGTATACCATAATTTTTTTTTATATTTTAGAAAATAAAAATCATTTGAGTTCCGCATTAAATACGTAGTGGTAAAACTGTCACAAAATGTGGGCCCCTTTGCCCTTTTGTGCACTGTAATTCCACATTTTCCGAGAAAGTTGGTAGCCTCTTTTGAGTAAATCTGAATTAAATATTAAGAATGTTTGTCTTTGAACTTGGTAGTTACATTTAAGTTACCTTAAAAACATTTAATATTCAAGTCAGATGATCACTTAAAGCCTTTTTCTTATCAGAGACCTATTTTTTAATATTGAGCATACCCAACTCAGCGACCAATCTAGCAAAGCTAGGCTCAGCTAGTTGTTTTGTAAAAATATCAGCTAGTTGTAAATCAGTGGGTGCAAAATGAAGCTCAATATCGCCTTTTAAAACGTGGTCTCTGATAAAGTGATACCTGATGTCAATATGTTTTGTCCTAGTGTGTAGTACGGGATTGTTTGAAATGGCAATGGTTCTTGTATTATCACAAAATATGGGCACCTTGTCATAGAGAACATCATAGTCAGTCAGCCGACTCTTGATCCAGAGGACTTGAGCACGGCATCCAGCGACATCGACATATTCAGCTTCACCTGATGACATTGCCATAGAGCTTTTCTTCTTTGCAATCCAACATACTAACTTTCCACAAAGTATTTGATAGCCTCTGAGGTACTCTTTCTATCTAGGTTACATCCAGCGTTGTCTGAGTTAGAGTATGCTTTCAGATCAAAGCCTAATCTTTTTAGATACCAAAGGCCTAGATTTAGAGTTCCTTTAAGGTACCTAAAAATTCTTTTTACAGCAACAAGGTAGGATGCCTTAGGGTTAGCTTGGTACCTAGCACAGAGACATGTGGAGAATTGGATATCAGGCCTGCTAGCTGTAAGATACATTAATGACCCTATCATGCTTCTGAACAACGTCTCATTAACAGAGACCCCTGACTCATCAGGGCCCAAATTGTTTGGGGAAAGCATAGGGCATTTACTGAGGCAATATCAGCTAGATCATACTTTTTGAGTAAATCTTTAACATATTTTTCTTGACAAATAGAGATTTCTTTGAAATCTTGTTTAATTTGAAAACCTAAAAAATAAGTTAATTCACCCATCATACTCATTTCATACGTTTTGGTCATCAAATTAGAAAATTGTTTACTAAGTTTTTCACCGGTTGACCCACAAATGATATCATGCACATATATCTGTACAGTTATGACATCACTCTTAGTTTTATAAGTAAAAAGAGTGTTGTCAATGATACATCTAACAAACTTGTGCTGAATAAGGAATTTTGAAAGAGTTTCATACCATGCTCTGAGGGCTTGCTTTAGCCTATAAAGAGCTTTATCCAACTTACAAACATGATTGGGAAATTCACTGCTTTCAAACCCAAGAGGTTGTTGAACATACACCTCCTCTGAGATTTTCCCATTGAAAATGCACTTTTCACATCCATCTAATACACCATAAAATCCATGTAGGCTGCATAAGCAAGAAAGATCCTGATGGCTTCTAGTCTTGCAACATGTGCAAAATTTTCTTCATAATCAATCCCTTCTTGTTGATTATAACCCTGAGCAACCAGCCTTTCTTTGTTCTTTATAGCAACCCCATTTTCATCCATCTTTTTTAGATCCATTTGGTCCCAATAATGGTTTTACCATAAGGTTTAGGGACCAAAGTCCAGACCTTGTTTCTTTCAAATTGATTCAGCTCTTCTTGCATTGCAATAATACATCCTTTTTCTTTCAGAGCTTCAATCAGCTTCTTGGGTTCCATTTTAAAGAGAAAATTAACATACAGGTATTCATGAGCTAAAGTAGCTTCTGAGTCTCTGTTCCTACTTCTGGTTTTAATACCAGCCACAGGTTCACCTATAATGTTAACCAGTTCTATGTGCTTTTATCTTGACCATCTGTCTTGAGGAACAAGAGGTTGAAGGATACCTTTAGCTGAGGGTTATATGGTTGTTGGTAAGGTTTGAACATCACTGATTGGTTCACTTATGACAGTGTCTTGAATTTCAACAGGTTTAAGATTATTAGCTGATTCAGGATGATCTAGATCATTTTAAGTTGGGTGATCATCAGCACTTGTGAACTCATGTGATTCTTCAGGAGAGACTATGTCACACCCTATAAATCGATCATTATTTTTTACTTTTATACGTTACGTTTGAATCTGGCGGTTTACCGGGAAGTTAACCCGCGTAAATCTGAAAAACGTCATCGGACGCGTTTTGACTTCGGATTTTGATTAGTTTAGATATTATATGAGTTATTTTATCTTTTCTAAGTGTTTCATAGTTTACGATCACTTCTGTTACTTATTTTTACGTTTTAACGTTTAATTTACGTTTTTCGCGTATTTAATCAAACGGAACCCCGAAAACCCAAAATCTTTTCGTGTAAACTTTAGTTATCGTACATCTCGTGTTTATAAGTTAAAAATTTCGTTCATCCCTCCCCCTATGCTCAAATCACATGCACAAACACATATCTAATTAAATTAAGTGGAATCTTTTACCTTTAATTTGAAAATTATGCATCACATGGATAGATAGTGATGTTTTGGAGGCATGCAAGGTGGTGTAAGACTCTTGTCTTTATGCATGCAAGCCTTGGACCACTCTTCCACTAAGCCATCAAATGGAATCTTGAATTTATTAGCAACTAGTGTTCAAGCTTGGTCCCCCCCTTCTTGCTTGTTGTGTCTGAACCATCACCACACACACCCTTAGTGTGTGTTGGTCACTTAGCCATTTGGTTACACATCTTTTGACTAGCCATGGACCCTTAACCTTATCCTACTCCCTATAAATATTAAGTGATAACACATCTAAGGTTCACTCTTCATTTACAAGCCTCAAAAGTTTTTCTCTCTTCCCTTTTCTCTCTTCTTGCTCACGGCAAACACACACACACACACTCACACTTTTTGTAGTTTTGATTTCTATCAAGATCCACTAATTCCAATATCATTTCTAATCATATCTAAGGGTGTTCCAAGGGTTTGATCATTTGATTTAAGGGTTTACTCCAAGATCTACAAATTAGGGTTTGGTTATTATTTGGGGTTTTTTAAGATCCAAGTCCTCTATCTTCATTCTTGTGTTTTTTTAAACTTGTTCTTCATATTTGTAAGCTTATCTTGAAACTTATACTTTCATTCTACATATGTTTATGTTCTTGCATAGATCTATGATTCCTATGGTGTTTGTGTTGATTTTTCAAAAAGAAATGAAATAATATCTTGTCATCTTTTATAAAAATGGAAGTAATATGTTTATGACTTTATGATCTTGGTGAGGTGAGTTGAAAAGTGAGTTGCAACAATAAAAATGAAGGGATTATGTTAGTTTTAGGTGTGGTTTGGTTGTGGATTAGTTGTGAATAAAGATTAGGCTAGATTAGACACTATTGTGAAGTTTGATGTGAGTTTTGAAAGCGTTTGTGAAATACATAGTTGCTGATCCGAAATTGTTTTGAGGTTTTGGTTGACTTAGGAAGATATACGCGGTAGAAAAGTAGTTTTTGGAGGCTCGTTTCGAGTAGAACAAATTTTCCATGTATAGTAAACTTAAAATTCGGAGTTAGAACGGCCAAAGTTTTAGCCTAAATGATAACGTAGGAAATATTTTTCGGCCCAAAATGATTTTACATAGGTGCTGATGTGAATAGTAAAATGAGTTTTCGGACGCTTTCGGGATGTTTTGAGCTTTTAAAACACTAGCGAAACATATATATAATATTGATTAGGACCATTAGGAATGTCGTTAAAATATTTTAAGAAAAGCGTTAAGGTTACTAAAAATAGTAAGTTTGGTGAATTTTAGCAAGATAGGCATGGAAGTTAAACGTTTAGATTTCTCTAGTGCATTTAAGGAAATATGGAATTTAACAATTATAAGGGACGGTATTAACGTCCCGAAAATAAAAACTTTCCTAAAATAGAAACTTACTAAAAATGGTAATTTTTGGTTAAACGCCAAAACTTAACGAAAAACTCTATAATTTTATTTAGCCGCGTTTTGTTAATTAAGTCAAAGCACAAACACTCATGGATGACTTTTTCTCTTATAAACGATTCGTATAAGTTTCGTATACTTTCCGTCTTTCTAAGACGCGTCATTGATTTAGGTCTCAAGTAGGACCTCTTGGCATTATATCTCTTCATTGATATTTATCTCACCATTTGCTAAAGGTGAGTTAATAGCCCCATGTTTTACTACTTTTACTTTACTACTTTGGGGTGAGAAACATTGCTTGTTTTTAAACTATGGACACAGTTACTTTACGTTGCCTTTTTTCTGATTACGTGTTGCCTAAGTTGCGAATAGACCACTAATGCCCGAACTATCATGAACCGTTAATTTCTTAACCGACGGACTGGTTAAGTGAGCGTGAATGTTGTAAATAGATCTATTGGGACTAATTATCCCTATCCGGGTGAGTAGCGCTTACTAGATTCGGGAAACACGAACAAACGGATATATACCATGTCGGATTTCACTAGGTGATCTTGGTCAGATACCTCTAGGGCAATTAATATCTTGTTTGGTATATAATATGCTGCATCGAATTGAGCCTCGGTGTCATGAGTTTAGCGCAACAGTACATACTTTTTATGTGAAGTTGTATCTGTTATAACTATTACGTGCGTACTGTGAACTTGTGGTCCACTCTTAATACTAAATTCAAACTTATGAATTCACCAACTTTATGTTGACGTTTTAACATATTTTTCTCAGGTGCTTAGATGTAGATGTCTTTGCTTGCTTTGTGGTGTTGCCTTTGCTTTGGACCGATTTTCAAGAATTATTATTATCTATGTTAATATCGTTGTCAAACTTTAAAACCTTTTATTCGCTTCCGCACATTATCTAAGGACTTATGTAAAACTATAACTATTTTATTTAATGCAACGATGTTGGATTTTTAAACGTACCCTTAGAGGTCGTTCTTTGTATCTTCTGTGATGTATATTATGACGTCACGCCCCTGGACAAGTGATTCCGTCCAGGCCTCGTTTGGGGGTGTGACAGACTAAGTCCTGAGGAATGGGCAAATTAGTGGGAGATATGTTGTTTTCAGGGATAGTAGTGTTGATTGAAGGCAGAAGGTCGTATGCAGGTATGTAGGGAAAGTAATCAATATTGCCTGAGCCTTGAGTAACTTTGCTCCTAGGTTCAAGGAATTCATCATCAGGGAAGGAACAATTTTCGTTGAAGTTTATTGCATCACCTTTTGTGCTGGATTAAGAGATTGCTTCATCATCTTCACTGAATGTAACATGAAAAGTGATATGTTTCAAAAGCTTTAATTTTAAAAGACTAGAATTGCCGATTATTAAATGGAAACACACGGGTAAGAGTATAACCAACGTATGTAGTATAATATTTTAGGTAAGACCAGGTCGTCAACATGGATTTGATTATGTTCGTATAATCGCAAGTTTTAAGACAAAACTTAAAGACTTTTTCAGATGAGATATGATTGATGATGGATTCAATAATAAAGGAGAATGACTACTCGGTTAGTTTCATATAATTCATAAGCAATGGTAATGATTGCGATCTTCGATTCTAGGACTTTACTTATAAAAAGGTTTTTTCGTCAAAAAATGTAACTGGAATAATCAGAAGTCCCAACAGCTAGGAAGTGACTTTGTGATGAACAATAAAGCATGCTTTGTCTGTGGAAGTTTTGACCATCTGAAGAAAGATTGTGGTAAAAGGATAATAAAACCAGTGTGGAAAAATACAAGGAGGGTGAATGATCACTATTCTACAAGAATGACTCACTCCAATCCAAGAAGAAATATGATTCCACAAGCTGTTTTGATGAGGTCTGGAATAAAAGCAGTTAATACTGCTAAGCCAAAGGATGCACATAATGCTGTCAAGAGGAATAGATTTAATACTGTTAAAGCTTCAGCATGTTGGGTCTGGATGCCAAAGAACAGAGTGATAGATCATGTATCCAAAAACAACAATGCATCAGTCACTTTGAAAAGATTTGATTACATTGATGCACAAGGAAGATTCAAGTCTGTGATGGCTTGGGTTCCCATAAGAAGATGATTTGGAGGATCCTTCCAAACAGGGGAGGAACAATGCTCAAATTGATGAAGATCACTTTGGTTCAGATGGATGCACAGACTCAGGGGAGGCAGGAGTGCAGCAAAGACAAAAGATAATGATGAAAGGCAGAGGATTTCCAGAGCAGAAGGTTTAATTCAAGAACTTCTTCAAAAGATATTCATACAGGCTGAAAGATCAAGAAGATGAAGTGTTTGAAAGCATCCTCTCAAAACAGAAGGTTTAATTCAAGAAACTTGATGATTTGAAGGTAAATCACAAGTTTAGGGGAGGATTGTTGGGAATTAAACTCAGTGCACTTAGTACTGCTAAGTCAAAAGTTAGTACTGCTCACAAGTTACAACTGCCAGTATTAACCAGTTAGTACTGCTAGAGTAAGTTAGTACTGCCAGTACTAACTTAAGACTGTTGAAGGACTTAAGACTGCTGGTTATAAAGTTACTACTGCTGGTTCAAGATTACTGCTGCTGGTGAAAAAGTTAATGTTGTTAGTACAAGTTAATGTTGTTAGGCATAACTTAATGCTAATTGACTAAAGTTAATGATGATTAGTCAAACAGAAGACTGAAGTTAATGATGATTGAAGAGATTAATGCTGATTGAGAATTTGACTAAATACTTAGGAAAGTATTAAATACTTAGTCATTATATTTAATATATTTGACTAAATATTTAGGAAAGTATTGTAAGCCCTTTAGGACTCTTTAGTGTATAAAAGGAGATCCTAGGGCATCTAGTTTATCATCTCATTATCATACACATACCTACACAACATCATCATAGACAGAGATCTCTCATATCCTCAAACACACATACACAGATCTAGAGATTAAGAGTCTTGTAAGCTTCAAGGTTGTAAACCCTAGTGCTAAGATAGAGTACTCGTATTATTATCATTAATAATATTGAAGCATGTTGTTACATCTTGTGTTCATTCATTCAAATTTACTGTTTCATTGATATATCTTCTAGATATTAAAGAGTAGATTCCGCATACTCTTTGATATACACACAAAGTTTCTACTATTGTTATTTTGGATTTATCCAAGGTAACATACTCTTTACAAGGTAAGGAATCGATCTAGATTTGGGATCAACAACATTTTCACAAATTAACTTGTTTTAACTTAAGACTTATATCAGTTAACTTAATCAGATGTGTAACGCAAATAATCAAGT
Organism: Tanacetum coccineum; assembly: GCA_026074375.1. Taxonomy (NCBI): domain Eukaryota; kingdom Viridiplantae; phylum Streptophyta; class Magnoliopsida; order Asterales; family Asteraceae; genus Tanacetum; species Tanacetum coccineum. The sequence continues at coordinate 8,682 of BQNB010083148.1, forward strand.
TACTATCATGTCAAATCTATTTTGTTTATCAAATAACGTAAGCGGATCTCTCCAACCAAACGAAAAAGACCATAGACAAATCTTTAAAACAATATAGCACACAACGGGTCTTTTGACCTATATCGCTATGTGTATACAATCAAAGTTGATTAACAAAGTTGATAAGATTAAACACGATAGGATTTCAACACAAGCTTAAGATTAATAAGATCGTAAGAACACCAAATACTTATTTATTATATTAACAGCACCGATTAGACGTAAGGAGCTTAGCCACTCATGGCTATGGTGTTCATAACAATGTAAAGTAAAGAAACATGAAACATATGGGTCACACCCCGACAATGGCGAACACTAGGGAGCACAACATAATGATCAATCATAACACAAGATACAATATAGAGAAAACTACAATGCATAAACTTCAAGTGTTACAAAGACCATCAACCTCGAACAACCTCGAGTGATGTCCCAAATCACAATCAAATCCGCAAACTCTTACAATATCCAATAGCCCACACAAGGGTCCAAATCCAAACTTAAACCAAAATCTTCCAAATACTGAAACCAAAATAAATAAACAAGCAAGACTTCACATGAAAAATCTACTCGGGATACTACTAAGTCTGCTATCACAAATCTCCAACTTATTCCTCTTTCACTTCACCTGAAAATGATACTCGAAAACGTCAACAATAATGTTGGTGAGCTCGTAGGTTTAACCTTAAACCCAAAAGTTGTGCCAATATTTCAAAACGGTAGACAATAGTGCTATATGACAGTGAATATACATGCAAACTACCCATGACATAGCATCCCCGCTAGTCATGTAACACATCCTAGCAATCTAGCTAGTCAATCACCATATGTCACTTACGCACCTAAAGGGCCTACCAGCTAGAGCACTAAATTAGGGCAGGACCACACACAAACTAGGGTAGGCATACCCATCCTCTCTAATAATCACACAAATATTGAGTAGGCGTACCGATCCGATCCAAACAATCATACAAATATTAGGATAGGCGTACCCCTCCGATCCAAACAATCATGCAACACATAATATTCACATAGCAGTCATAAGCATGTATCTTGTCCAAAAAACAAAACCACATTTCGCACAGTTCAATTCAAAACATTTCAAAACACATTTGAGTATCATTTTCCCTTAACAGAAAAACAGTAAAAATGGGGCTACGAGAACTCACCTCAAGCAAGTCTTTAGCAAACAAATCTCAATCACACAAGCAAATGCAACAATGCCCGCACACGATCTAGTCTAGTTAATGTCCCATTTTAATCATTCATTTCCAAAACAGTCTTCATATTTGATGCATAAAGTCTAGACGCGTTGTACAATTACCCGTAATAATTTGGTGGTGTGATGGTTGACGACATACCCTATCAATCCCATTACTCAATAATACATACTTATACTATTTAGAGAAAATAAATAAGTAATATGATTAAATATTTATAATTAATAATTATAAATATATCTCGATAAGTCCATTCGGTGACTTTAGTCATAGCGAAAATAATCATAATAGGGTTAAAAATAGAACGTTTACTCATAATAATCATATTTGAGAAGTTTCGAGAAAAAATATATTTTTCGTTAATGAAATATCTATAGTCCTTATCAAAGACACAAGCCCTAAAAATATGCCTCCTTGTCTCCAAGGAGGTTCGACCGGTTATAGGTATCCAAAGGGGGTTCGGGGATTTTCTTTTCGTGTCGGGATCACTTAAAAGCTCGTAAAACTCAACCATAAAATTTTCCCCAAAGTTAATTAGCATTTTTATTCACCTTAAAAATACTTTTCCACTAACCTAGAGTATTTACTTGACATATTTACACTTTAAACCCTTCAAAACTCATTTGAACATTAACGGACGTGTCGAGACTCATTTTTCGGCATTTCTCAAAATTCACAGGTTAAACCACTCGGAATACAAAAACATAATAATATCCTCTGAAAGAACAATATTATTCACAAATAACCATAAATTACCACAATTCTCATAAAATCATCACCGTCAACACGGTACAAAATCTGAATAAACTAACAAACGTTAAATTGTCAAAGGACTAAAAATGAGATATTCAGAACATTAAAAGGGAAAAGGTTACATTCTACCCCCTTAAAAGAATTTCGTCCCTGAAATTCAGCTACTAACATCACTAAACAAATGCGGGTACTTCAATTTCATCTGATCCTCACATTCCCACGTGAATTCAGGGCCACATTTCAAATTCCACTGAACCTTGACGATTGCAATCCTACTACGCTTCAGCTTCTTAAACTCTCTTTCCAAAATTTCTACAGTCTCTTCTATAAAATTCAACTTATCATCAACTCGAATCTCATCTAAAGGCACTTGCAGTGTTGGATCAGCCAAACACTTCTTAAGGTTCGACACGTGGAATGTGTCATGAACACCATCTAACTCCTCAGGCAAATCTAACATGTAGGCTACATGGCTAACTTTTTCAATAATCTCAAACGGTCCAACAAATCTAGGTGCTAGTTTCCCTTTCTTCCCAAAGCATACCACACCTTTCCAAGGCGACACTTTGAGCAAAACATAGTCACCTACACTAAACTTTAGAGGCTTCCTCCTCTTATCAGCATAACTTTTTTGACGATCACGTGCAAACTTAAGTCTATCCTTAATCTGCGTGATCTTCTCAGTAGTCTCTTGCACTAAATTAGGTCCTAGCAACTGACCTTCTTCAACCTCAACCTACAAAATTGGCGAATGACACTTTCTACCATACAATGCCTCAAACGGAGAACATCTCACACTAGAATGATAACTATTGTTATACGAAAACTCAACCAACGGAAGATGAACATCCCAACTTCCTCTGAAGTCCATGACGCATGCTCTAAGCATGTCTTCCAAAGTCTGAATAGTATGCTCACTCTAACCATCGGTCTGAGGGTGATAAGTTGTATTTATGTCTAAACGAGTTCCTAATGCCTCTTACATTGACTGCCAAAACCTTGATGTGAAATGACTATTAGGATTCGATATGCTCAAGATCGGCACACAAAGTCTATCAACTATCTCATTTAAATATAATCTAGCCAATCTATCCATCTTATAATCCTCACACATAGGTAGAAAATGAGAAGACTTAGTCAATCGGTCCATAATGACTCAGATTGTGTCATGCCCACTACTAGTCTTAGGCAACTTAGTCACAAAATTATAGTTATTCCTTCCCATTTCCATACGGGGATCTCAGGTTACTGGACCAAGCCAGATGACCTTTGATGCTCAGCCTTAACCTTTAAATAAGTCAAACACTTACTAACATACTTAGCTATGTCCTTTTTCATTCCAAGCCACCAATACCTATCTCTTAAATCATAGTACATCTTATCAACTCCTGGGTGTACAGAGTACTTTGACTTATGGGCTTCATCCATTATTAGGGTTCTTACATCACCCTTCAAAGGTGCCCATGTTCAATCCAGGTAGTACAAAGTCCCATCATTTCTTTGTTCTATCATTTCATCCAAACCTTTCTGCAATCCTACAGACTCATCTACATCCTCCTTCTAAGCCGTTAGTATCCTATCCTTGATACTCGACTGAAGGGTCATATTCATAGCTCTAACTCTCTTAGGCTTTATTCTTTCTTTCCTACTTAGGGCATCAGCCATCACATTCGCCTTACCAGGATAGTAGCGAATTTCACAGTCATAATCATTAAACAACTCTATCCAGCAACGCTGTCGCATATTCAACTCTTTCTGACTAAAGATATGCTGAAGACTTTTATGATCCGTATAAATGAAACTCTTTATCCCATAAAGATAATGTCTCTAAATCTTAAGGGCAAACACAACTGCTCTCAATTCCAAATCATAGGTCGTATAATTTGTCTCATGAATTTTCAACTGCCTAGACACGTAGGCGATCAACTTACCCCTTTGAATTAACACACAGCCTAGTCCTATCCCGGATGCATCACAATATAACTCAAAGTCTTACAGTCCATTGGGGAGAGCTAGAACAGGCGCATTACATAACTTATCCTTCAAGGTTTGAAATGCCAATTCCTATTCCTCACCCCAATCGAAAGTCTTACACTTCTGAGTCAAGATAGTAAGAAACTTAGCTATCTTAGAAAAGTTTTCAATGAACCTACAGTAATATTCAGCCAATCCTAAGAACGAATAAACCTCAGTCGGAGTTTTAGGTGCTTTCCAATTCTTAACAACTTCAATCTTACTAGGGTCTACATGAATCCTATTACCATTTATCACATGCCAAAGAAACTGCACTTCTCATAGTCAGAATTCACACTTAGAAACTTAGCATACAGTTTCTCCTTCTTGAACAGTCCTAAGACTAACCTTAAGTGGTCTACATGCTCCTCCCAAGTCTTAGAGTTGATTAAGATATCGTCTATAAACACTATCACAAACTTATCAAGATAAGGCCTACAAACTCTATTCATCAAATCCATGAATACCGTTGGTGCGTTAGTCAAACTAAAAGGCATTACTGTGAACTTGAAATGTCCATAACGAGTTCTAAATGCAGTCTTTGTAATGTTATCTTCATGCACTCTTAGCTGATGGTATCCAGACCTAAGATCTATCTTTGAGAAAAACTGCGACCCTTGTAGTTGATCAAATAGATCATCAATCCTAGGAAGCGAATAACGATTCTTCACAGTCAATTTGTTTAATTCTCTATAGTCAATACACATTCTAAAAGAACCATCCTTTTTCTTAACAAACAATACCGGCGCTCCCCAAGGTGATGAACTTGTTCGAATGAAACCTTTGTCTTGGAGTTCCTTGAGTTGTCCCGACAACTCCTCCAATTCAGAAGGTTCCAACCGATAGGGGGACTTTGCTACTGGCGTTGCTCCAAGGATTAACTCAATTCGAAACTCAATTTCTCGAACAGGCAGCAATCCAGATAGGTCATCCGAGAATACCTCAGGAAAATCTCTCACTACTACTATCTCTTCTTGTTCCTTCTCTTTAGCCTTAGCACTCTTTAGCTGCCTCATCTTTTCTTTTGGTTTCTCTCCTAATACTCTAAGTACCTTGCCATCCGATAGTGGTATCCTCACTACTTTCTCATGAAAAATTATTTCAGCCTTATGATTAGACAACCAATCCATACCTATAATCACGTCAAAACTCCCATGCCCAAAAGGTATCAAATCGATGTCAAAGACATGACCCTCGATTTCTAGTTTGCAACCCTTAATAACCTTATCAATCTCTACTAGCTGCTCGCTAGCTATCTCAATCTCGTATCTGAAACCTAATTAATTAGGCTCTATACCTAACAGAGGTATAAAAGTAGTGGAAACAAAACTATAGTCGACACCAGAGTCAAATAAGGTAGTGGTAAAATGATTGTTAAAAGTAAAGGTACCCGCCACAATGTTCGGATCCTGGCGAGCTTCCTCTGCTCCCAACATGAATGCCCTACTCCTAGCTTGGTTCCCTTGGCTTCCAAGACCCTGGCCCCTGTTATTAGCAACAACTTGGTTTGGATGGTTTCCTTTTGGTCCTTGTGCCATATTCAATCTAGGACAAGCTAACCTGACATGGTCGGTACTACCACACTCATAACATGCCCTAACAGTTAGGTATCTAGCATTAACAAGATTTACAATCCGCGGTACGCCTCTACAATCCTTTGCCAAATGACCCGGGCGGTTATAGTTAAAGCATGTGCGACAAGGTCCTCTAAGTGCATGGTAGGATTTGTAGGTGGTACACTTGGGCCAAGTACCCGTATTCTCTCTTCCTACAGGGCTTGCGGTAGAAGCAAAAGCATTTCTAGTCCTAGTTCTTTTATTATCATCCCTCTCATTCTTATCCTTGACAGGTTCCCCCACATTTCCTCTTTTCTCAACCTTCTTAATTGAACCATTCCCAACAGCCTCATCGGTCAGTGCACCAGAAATCTGCACAGCCTTTTATATCGTCTTTGGCTCCATTGCTTCCACTATCCTATGGATCTGTGGAGTAAGGCCATACACATACCTCTTAATCTTCCTACTCTCTGGAGTCACCAAATGTGGAACTAACCTAGCCAACTCATGAAACCTATCAGTATACGCAGCATGGCCAGCCCCAACCATGGCGTGATTCCATAACTCAGTTTCTAACTTTTGCATTTCATGGCGAGGACAAAACTCTTCTATCATCATAAACTTAAAGTCATTACATGACATACTAACAGCAACTTCCTGACTTAGCGTGCGGATCTAAGATTTCCACCATGTTAAAACCTTACCCACAAATGAACCAGTAGTGCATTTCACTTTTTGGTCAATACTATAACCACTCATATCTTGCACAGACTCCATTTTCTCAATCCATCGAGTACGAACTACAGTACCTCTTTTACCATCATATTTCTTAGGGTTACAAGCTAAGAACTCCTTATATGAACAACCTACCCGGTTGCCATTTACTATCACATTCCCAACGTTCTCCTGAACGTTCTCATTTACCACATTATCATTTTGATTTCCAACATTTCCTTAGTTACCAACCTGAGCTAGCATGGTAGGTAAAAGGTTCTGCAATTGATGGGCAATGATCGTCGAGAAGTTGGGTGCTTCTCCTACACCCTCATTGACTCCCTCTACATTCCCATTGACTCCCTCTACACCCCTATTAGCTCCCAAACCCTAGTCATTTCCTTGACCATTCAATTTGTCAACACGCTCATCATTACCTTCCCTAGGTCCTCTACCCCTTCCACCACCTCTACCAACCCGTCCACCCATTCCCCTTCCTTATGATTCGGCAACAGGTCGGCCAGCACTTCGGGTCCTCATCCTTGGCGGCATTATCTACACGAGGGAGAACATGGGCAACGTTAGGTAAGTAGGAAGACTAATATATATATATATATATATATATATAGGGAGAGAGAGAGAGAGAGAGCGCATCTTACTATATATATAACTATATACATAATACCACCTTATGGTGTCAACATCGATTTGTGTGAAACACATTACTAAGTATGAGTGAGTTGTGATACGCTTATAACTACGTTGGACACCGTACTTATATTCACATCCTTTCCCAGTTATACTCAATATTGAGCTCACACATTTCAATGACTGCCATAACTAAAGCATCAAACCGCGAACACGCGAAAGCAAGCAAAAGCAGAACACCGCGCACATAGATCCTATACGCAATTAAATGACAGATCTTAGGTTATAGTCTAGGTCAACCCACCTAGTTCTTTATAACCTTAGCTCTGATTACCAATCTGTCACACCCCGACAATGGCGAAAACTCAGGAGCGTAACATATTGATCAATCATAACATAAGATACAATATAGAGAAAACTACAATGCATAAACTTCAAGTGTTACGAAGACCATCAACCTCGAGCAACCTCAAGTGATGTCCAAATCATAATCAAATCCATAAACTCTTACAATATCCAATAGCCCACACAAGGGTCCAAATCCAAACTTAAACCAAAATCTTCCAAATACTAAAACCAAATAAAATAAACAAGCAAGACTTCACATGAAAAATCCACTCGGGATACTTCTAAGTCTGTTATCATAAATCACCAACTTATTCCTCTTTCACTTCACTTGAAAATGATACTCGAAAACATCAACAATAATGTTGGTGAGCTCATAGGTTTGACCTTAAACCTAAAAGTTGTGCCAATATTTCAAAACAATGGACAATAGTGCTATATGATAGTGAATATACATGCAAACTACCCATGACATAGCATCCCCGCTAGTCATGAAACACAACCTAGCAATCCCCCTAGTCAATCACCATATGTCACTTACGCACCTAAAGGGCCTACCAGCTGGAGTACTAAATTAGGGCAGGACCACACACAAACTAGGGTAGGCATACCCATCCGCTCTAATAATCACACAAATATTGGGTAGGCGTACCCATTCGATCCAAACAATCATACAAATACTAGGATAGGCGTACCCCTCCAATCCAAACAATCATGCAACACATAATATTCACATAGCAGTCATAAGCACGTATCTTGTCCCAAAAACAAAACCACATTTCGCATAGGTCAATTCAAAATATTTTAAAACATATTTGAGTGTCATTTTCCCCTAACGAAAAAACAGTAAAAATGGGGCTACGAGAACTCACCTCAAGCAAGTCTTTAGCAACCAAATCTCAATCACACAAGCAAATGTAACGACGCCCGCACACGACCTATTCCAGTTAATGTCCCATTTTAATCATTCATTTCCAAAACAGTCTTTACGTTTGATGCATAGAGTCTAGACGCGTTGTACAATTATTACCCGTAACAATTTAGTAGTGTGATGGTTGACGACATACCCCCAACAATTATATCAATCCCATTACTCAATAATACATACTTATACTATTTAGAGAAAATAGATAAGTAATATAATTAACTTGCTAGTTTTTATATAAAATGCCGTTCAAAAAAATATATAATTAATTATTTATAATTAATAATCATAATTATATCTCAATAAGTCCATTCGGTGACTTTAGTCATCGTGAAAATAATCATAATAGGGTTGAAAATGGAACGTTTACTCATAATAAACATATTTGAGAAGTTTCGAGAAAAATTATATTTTTCGTCTTTTAGTGAATTTATTAAATAAATAAAATAATAAAATAATATTTTATTATTAAATTTTAAAAATAAAAGTGTTTGTATGTGTGCTTTATTCGGACGCCAAGAGGGAGAGAAAAAGAGATGAACAGATTGATTTTTCTTGTGTGTGTGTGTGTTAGGATAATGCCTAATGAAATATCTATAGTCCTTATCAAAGACACAAGCCCTAAAAATATGCCTCCTTGTCTCCAAGGAGGTTCGACCGGTTATAGGTATCCAAAGGGGGTTCGGGGATTTTCTTTTCATGTCGGGATCACTTAAAAGCTCGAAAAACTCAACTATAAAATTTTCCCCAAAGTTAATTAGCATTTTTATTCACCTTAAAAATACTTTTTCATTAACCTAGAGTATTTACATGATATATTTACACTTTAAACCCTTCAAAACTCATTTAGACATTAACGGACGTATCAGGACTCGTTTTTTCAGAATTTCTCAAAATTCACGGGTCAACCCACCCGGAATACAAATAACATATTAATATCCTAAAAAAGAATAATATTATTCACAAATAACCAAAAATTACCACAATTCTCATAAAATCATCACCGTCAACACGGTACAAAATCTAAATAAACTAACAAACGTCAAATAGTCAAAGAACTAATAATGAGATATTCAGAACACAAAAAGGGAAAAGGTTACAATACAATAATCGGATTATAGATGGATTGAACACACCCCATTTACAAGTACCAAATCGTACTAAACCCTTATTTAACTAAATACTATGATGTTGTTCTTCTTCTTTACGGGAATTTCATGCTTAATCCCAGAGATTTAGAGAGAATTGATATGAGAGGAATTGATATAGAAGTATGTTGAAAGGCTTGATTTTCATCCTCTATTTATAGGCTGAGAAGGGGTCGCAATGCGGCGCACATTCTAAAATGTGCGGCATACTAAGCCTATGTCATTGGAAAAATCATTAATGCATGAAGGGAAGTGTGGCGCACATTCTTGTAAAACCAGCGCACTTCATGTCTTTAATGGCTTCATTGAATTCATTGATAAGTGTGGAGCACGCATAAGCATGCGCGACACACATTCTTGTATTTTCTTGAATTGTTGTTTCTTTTCTTCTAACTTGTCTTTTGAAGAATGTAAAAACTTGTATCTTGATCATTTTGAGCATGGGATTTGCTCAAGTGAACCTGCACATATTTCATGTGATTAAGTACCAAAAGTTCACGTGAAATGATGAAATATATACAAAAAATGACGTCGAAAACATGTATAATTTAGGCGTTATCAAATCCATCCACACTTAGCTATTGCTTGCCCTCAAGCAATTAAAGAGAGAAAACAAGATCATTTATCGTGGACATGGAGAAATTATTTTTTGTACAAGAGTTTACTGGTTTTATAATGTTTCAGGCATAGACATATAACTAAGCACCTCACATAGGGAATGTGTTTAACTTTTTTAGATTCACTCAAGTTACTCATATAGGGTTTATATTTGTGAAGTCAATCAATTTGCATAGACATAATCTGGATAGCTACCATAGGCTTGTACAAGACGCATAAACATGTCCGTTGCGGCGTGAGCACCTAGAAAAAATCTCAAAGAGGTAAAACTTGATAATGATGTGGGTGAGTATGATACATAATTTCATGTGCTAAGCCATAGCCTTATAACAACTTCATAATTTGAACTTTTTTAACACCAAATAACAATAACTTAAGGCTGGCATAGAGCAGAGATATTAAGCACATGGATCTTGAGATACTTGGGGTATGTTAGCACTGAAAGCGAGTGCTGTAGATAATGGGATACTTGGGGATTTATTTTACCTCTTATCATGCGATACTGCCTATAAATTAACCTCGCTATGGTCTAGTAAATAATAATCATACACAAGTTCCGAAGCTACTAAATTACCGGCACTCTCATAAAATGTGCAAAAGATATACATCAAAGGCTAGAATATGCCTCACAGTTTAGTGGACTGAATTTGCGCTAGTTATGATGTAAATCCGAGTAGAATTTGCCTTACTAAGTGTATACATTTTAACTTTGGAAGAAAAGCATATATTAAAATTTTAAAATTATCAGTTGTAATTGTAGCTAGATTGCAGGGCAAACATAGAGAGAAATGATATATTTTAATTTTTCCTATTTGGCACCCCTCCACACTTAAGTAGAACATTGCCCTCAATGTGAGAACTAATAAAATATAAAATAGGGAAAAGGGAAAACGGTACTTCCCGGGGCATAATTTAATGTAGCCGCGAGAGCTTGTCTTTGAGAAAACGCCATAATTTTCCGATCTATTATATATTATCTGCAAAAGAGTAAAAAAACAAAACACAAAAAAAGAATTTTTTTTAGAAGATAAAACAGAGGAGGAGGGACTCCTCCACACTTAAGTGGAACATAGATAAAATATGGGTTGCCTTCCGAGAAGCGCTTAATTTTTAAGAGAGTTATTAGCTAGACTCGTACTTCTGAGGTTTAGTTTTTGTGAAAGAAGGGAGTGACTTCTTCCCTTTAGTCATTTTCTTCTTCGTGGTAGAGCTTAAGTCGATGGCCGTTAACAATGAATGTCTTTCCATCTTTTCCATATAGTTCAACATATCCGGATGGGTATTAATGTTTTACTATGTATGGTCTAAGCCATCGAGATCTGAGTTTTGGCTGTTTGAATATGTACTTAGAATGAAATAACATCACTTTGTTTCTGTGTTTGAACTCTTTTCTCATTTTGAGTTTTCTATCATGCCAGACTTTGGTTCTTGCCTTGTATAGATGAGAGTTTTCATACGCTTGATGTCAGAGTTCATCTAACTTGTTTAACTGAAACATTCTTTTCTCACCAGCAGCGATGAGATCTGGATTACAGTTTTTCAGTGCTTAGTATGCACGATGTTCGATTTCAAAAGGTAAATGGTAGTTTTTACAGTATAAGAGTTTGTATGGTGTGGTTTTGATTGGTATTTTGCAAGCGGTCCTGAAGGCCCACAAGCATCATCAAGCTTTCTTAACCAAACAGCTGGATTTTCTTTAACTATTTTTGAAGGATTTTTGTAAGGGCTCTGTTAGTATTTTCAACTTGTCTGCTCGTTTGAGGATAATATGACATAGAGAAACGATGGGTAACTCCATATCTTTTCATGGTTTTTCCATTATTTTGTTGCAGAAATAAGTTCCTCGGTCGCTTATTAGAGCTTTAGGCATACCAAAATGGTAGAAGAGTTTTTTTAGGAATGAAATAACAACTCTGGCATCATTTGTTGGTAAAGTTTGAGCTTCGGCCCATTGGAAACATAATCGACAGCGACTAAGATGTATTTGAATTTATATGATTTCGGGAATGGTCCCATAAAGTCGATACCCCAAATGTCAAAAACTTTGCATACTTGAATGTTATTTGAGGGCATTTCATCATGTTTGGATATATTCCCAGTTTTTGACATGCTTCGCAAAGTCAAACTAGAGTATGAGCTTCTTTAATGATTGTTGTCCACTAAAAGCCTGAGTCTAAGACTTTTTTAGTTGTGGTGTTTGGTCCATAATGTCCACCAGTAGGTCCGTGGTGACATTGATCAAGAATGGTATGAGTTTCTGCTCCTGAGACACAGCATCTCATCATACCATCTGATCATACTTTGAAAAGATAAGGATATTCCCAAAAGTAGTTTTTGAGGTCAGAAAAGAATTTGTTCTTTTGTTGGTATGTCATTCCTTTAGGTATAATGTCACCTACCAAATAGTTTGCAAAGTCTGTGAACCATGGTGCGTCTTTGGTGGTTATTTCCATAAGAGTTTCGCCAGGAAAGTTATCATCGACATGACTCTCATCACTTGTCTCATCATTATCAATCCGAGATAAGTGGTCGACGACAACATTTTCTGTACCTTTTTTATCTTTATTTTGATATCAAATTCTTGCAATATCAGAATCCAACGTATAAGACGTGGCTTAGCATCTTGCTTTTTGAATAGGTGTCTTAAAGCTGAGTGATCGGTGTAGACAATCATTTTGGATAATATCAGATAGGATTGGAATTTGTCGAATGTAAATACTACAGCGATTAGTTCTTTTTTAGTAATTGTATATTTTTGCTGAGCTGCATTAAGGGTTTTGCTTGCAAAATAGATGGTATAAAAGTGTTTACCATCTTTTTATCCTAAGACTGCTCCAACTGCGAATTCACTTGCATGACACGTAAGCTCAAACAGAAGGTTCCAATTTGGGCTCACGATCACAAGAGTACATGTGAGTTTTTCTTTTAATGAATTGAATGCATTATGACATTCATCATTGAATTCGAATGGAGTATCTTTTTTAAGCAACTTAGTTTAAGGACGGGTAATTTTCAAGAAGTCTTTGATAAAACGTTGGTAAAAACCGACATGTCCTAGAAAACTTCTAATGCCTTTGACATTAGTAGGGGGTGGAAGCTTAGAGATTACGTTAATTTTGGCTTTGTCAACTTTAAGGCCTGCACCGAACACTTTGTGTCCAAGCATAATTCCTTCCTTAACCATGAAGTGATATTATTCCCAGTTAAGGACAAGATTTGCATCTTTGCAACGTTGAAGCATTTTATCGAGGTTATTTAGAAAGTTTTCGAAGGAGTTTCCAAAGACGGAGAAATCATCCATGAATACTTCCACGGATTCTTCAATCATGTCATGAAAAATAGCCAGCATGCACCTTTGAAAAGTAGCGGGAGCATTAAATAAACCAAAAGGCATTCGCCTGTAAGCGTATGTTCCAAAAGGGCACGTGAAGGTTGTTTTTTCTTGATCCATGGGATCGATTGGTATTTGGAAATATCCAAAAAAACCATCTAGGAAACAGAAATATTTATTTCCTGCGAGCATTTCTAACATTTGATCCATGAATGGTAAAGGAAAGTGGTCCTTTGTTGTTGCTTCATTGAGTTTACGATAATCGATGCATACTCGCCAACCTGTAATGGTTCTTATTGGGACAAGTTCACCTTTTTTGTTTGTCACAACTGTAATACCACCTTTCTTAGGAACATAGTAGATGGGGCTTACCCAGGGGCTATCAACGATTGGATATATAATACCAGTGTCGAGAAGTTTAACGATTTCTTTCTTAACAACTTCTTGCATGTTTGGGTTTAATCGTCTTTGTTTTTGAACAACTGGTTTTGTTATCTTTTAAGAGCTTAATTTTATGTTTACAAAAAGACAGGAAGATTCCAAGAATGTCTGTTGTTTTCCATGCAAAGGCTTGCTTGTGTCTTTTTAAAACAGAGATGAGCTTATTTTTATTTTGCTCAGAAAGCTGGGATGATATGATTATAGGAAGAAAAGAGGGTTCTTCCAAGAATACATATTTAAGGTGATTGGGAAGAGGTTTTAGTTCAAGATCCAAATGAGGTTCTTCAAGAGATGTCTTGATTTTATAATCGGTGTTAAAGGTGATCTTTTCGAATGACGGTTCTTCGGTGTCGGATTCAGATTCATAGTTTCCTTCAATATTCATAGCCATGAATTCATCGAATTCAACAAAGAGTTTTTCTTCAAGAATAGTTCCTTTGATGGAATGAAGGATTTCACTCCTTTCATCGAGAAGAGCATCAAAATCTTCCTCTAATATTTCATCGATAACATCGGTGCTAAAACATGTATCATCGTTTGAATAAAAGTGTTTCATCACGAAATTGATTGAAAAGGTCATTCGTTCAGTACCAACTCCAAGGTTGAGCTGTTTTTGTTTTACCCGAATTATTGCATTGGCAATATAGAGGAAAGGTCTCCCTAAGATTAGAGAAACTTTACTGTCTTCTTCTATTTCGAGAATAACAAAATCTATGGGAAAAGTAAATTTACCAACCTCAACAAGCATATTTTCAGCTATTCCAATAGGGTGTTGGAATGATCGATCGGATAACCTTACGCTCATTTTAGTAGGTTTGAGAGTTTCAAGAGATAATTTTGCATATAGAGAATATGGCATGAGATTAATACTAGTGATAACATCAAATAGTTAATACTTTTTAATATCAAATTCTCTATAAAAATGCTTACAAATATGTTATAATTATATGAAAACATTACTTAATTGTTAATATTTAGTTTTGAGGGACCAAGTGAGTATTTTAGCAAAAGACAAGGGATTTGGACAAGAAATGTAGAGTTCAAGGCTTGTTACGGCGTAACATCCCCGAAGGGTTACGTCGTAACATATTTTAATGAAGAAATGAGTCATCACACCTTTTACGCCGTAAAGCCTCTCCTACTTTACGCCGCAACATTCAAATTTACAAGGGATGAATTATCTGAGTCAGCGTTACGGCATAACATAGGCGACAAGGTTATGCCGTAACATTATTTTAGCCTAGAAGATTGGAAGCTTACTGATGTGCTGTCGTGTAGGGTCAATTATTTGATTATCAAGTTTTACATTTATATTTAGCCGACAAACCTAAAACAACA
>BQNB010083149.1:0-29115 GCA_026074375.1 Tanacetum coccineum
ATATGTTGTTTGTTTGTTATAAAATTTTAGATGTTACATGTGTATGTTTATGTTCATGGTCATAAATTTCAAAAATCAAAGAATGTACACCATGAACATATATGCAATTACCATATTAAGTAAATAAAGATTCATGAAAGAAACATATGTAAATTTACAATATTAAAAAAAAACACATATGCACCTTTTTTTTGAATTTTTTTTTGAAACTTGTATGTTGTAAATAAAAATTTTAAAAATACAAAAAAAAAATTAATTCCTAAAACTAAGAGGTTTTAAAAAAAACATTTTTTTAATTAAAAAATTCAAAAAAAAGTCAAAATGTATTTCTCCTATTATACCCTTTTGAATTAAATAAAAATATTTAATAACACTAAATTCTGATTGGTTTAAAGTGGTTCTGTAGGTTCTGTACAAAAAAATAGTTCTGCAAAGAACGGTTATATATATATATATATATATATATATGCTCCGGTTCCATTGAAGAATTTCTAAATTCATAAAATGATTGGTCTATAATCTTCTCATTATTTCTATTTTAATCTTTCTTCTTATTTGATTCTTACTCATATATATATATATATGCTCCGGTTTTATTGAGAAGATTTTTATTTTGAAAAGATTGAGAAATCTTCGTTTGAGCAAATTGATTCATGTTTTTTGATTTAATTCACAAGTAAACATCATTTAATAGTGAATCGAATATATAAATCACAAATTTGATTCACAAATCATTGTTAAAATCGAGTTATGATAATGATTCATTAAATTTGTACAGATGATTCAATATTCTACATATATTTCAAAATCGAAAGATTTTTAACATTGATTCAATTTTTTTTACACATTTTGAATTATAATCACATTAAAATGAGTTTTACGCTTGAAAAACTTGAATCAAAGTTAAAAATATATCATTTTTGAAAACCTTCTCAATCTTCTCAAAATAAAAACATTCTCAATCGATCCGGATTCTTATCAAATATATACCAACAACTTCACAAATATTTAAGTAGCATAATAAATTTTACTTCAACACAAATAAGTCACGGGTACACAAAAGGTTATTTAGGCGGGTACACCCGTGGGTATTTTAGATGGGTACACCCCATGATGGGTATACATTACCCGTCACCCACTGATGGGTACAAATTTTCACCCACGACCCACCCACGGGTGAAAATTAATAAAATTACTCACCTATTTACATGCGGGTACCCGCGGGTTATGGGTTTTTTCTCACCCATTGCCATCCTTATTCCAATACTCGTACAAAAAGGTTTTTTTTAAAGCATAGATTACTTCCCGTACAAAAAGTGGCTAGCAAACATTTTGAAATTGTCATGCAAATCACAAATAGTTAGATAGGTGTACTATGAAGACATTTATCATAAAGACAAGATTTCTCATCTTCTCAAAAATAAAAACCTTCTAATGGAACCAAAACCTATATAATAATATATATATAATATATAAATATAAATATATATATATATATATATATATATATATATATATATATATATATACATATATATAAATTTTATATTGTAGTCTTTTAAACCAAACATCATCTATTACACGTTTACAATGATACCACTCATTGTATTCCTTTATTCTCATTACCATTTTTTTTTCCTTAATATTCCTTCTCATTACCATTTTTTTCCCTATAACTCAATACGAACCAAAGCACCTCCTTGGACATGAGTGTCGTTTCCTAAGCCAACACCCTTAACGCATGAGCCTCATTTCCTAAGCCAACACCCTTAAACACAATGAGCCTCATTTCCTTAAAGCCAACACCCTTAACCAACACTCTGCCACAATCATGTAGGGCAAAATCCAAACCCCAACAATAACAAAGGCACCCTTATTTTATTCATTTTAGCTTTTAAGCTTTAAACCGACTACACAAGTAATTTCAAGGTGAGTTTGTGTCCCAAAACATGCTTTTCAAATGTAATTCAAATTCGGTACCTCACTACCCTAACCTCAATGATCTCCTGGTGATTTATGGTTCCTGCCAAAACCCGGATAACACGATGCGAGTACCACAGTTTACTCAAACCCAACCGAATGATTAACCACCCTAGATGGTGGCCTCTTTAGACCGAAGACGTAATAATAGATTTTTTTTGTTCTCAAGTAATGTATACTTCGACCTATCTTGTGTTCGACCTGTCACTGGATTAGACTCTGACTCTTAAATGCCAAAAGAAAGAAATGACTCCAAAATCTATAGCATAAGGTAACCAAAAAGATTGTACTTATAGCCGCTTACAAGTAAAAAAGAGAAGAAATAAGAAGCATAACTCCTACTGTGAGTAACTATTTTTTAAGCTAGATTTTCCATCTCTCACTCTACTTTCTTGCTTGTAGTCTCATCTACATTGCCCTCTCCAGAAGTAGCTGATTTGGACTCGTCAAACTCCAATAACTGTCGAAGGCCAACACCATCATATCAGTAAATGCTACAAATAATACAAGGTTCGGCAACATTCACTTAAGTATAGGTCAATTTGGGCTGGAATGTTACGTACCAACGGTGTATATAACAAACTCCAATAAGTCAGAGGTAGCCAATAGTGAATTTTTTTTTGTATATAAAACTGATAAATTTGCTTTTAATTCATAACCTTGTTTTGTATCATATCAAAGGAAGGTAATTTTCAGGTAACATCAAATCTTATCATTACCGGATTCACCTTCCCCATTCCATATGCAATGAGCAGCCAAGAACCCGATAACAGCTGGTACAATGTATAACAGAGCGGGCTGAAAACAAAACCAACATCAGATTACATGCCTAATTTAAAAAAAAGTTTGGCATCACTAAAAAAAAGTCAGTCTTGTTTATTACGAATACAAATACAGACCTGTGCAGCTTGAAACCAGTTCATGACAATAATTGTAAGGATTACACCAACTGCATATCCGGAGAAAGCACTTTTAAAGTAATTGCTCTTATTCCCTCTTGACACATCAAACCTCAGTGCCAATGCTACAAAAATTCCTGTTGGCCAACATAAATATATGTAAATACAGCTTACAAGAAATTGATAAAAGTTATGAATTGATAAATTTCCTGATAAACGAACAAAACAAAATCTGCTGAAGTAGTAACAGGGTGTATCTCATCAACTAAGAATGCCATACCTGGAATTACAATGTCGCCTAAACCAAGCATAGAATATGGGCGTGCAACAACTCTTGTTGGGAAAAGAAGCTGGAGAAGGATTAAAAACGCTGTGTGAGATAACAGTCTCAAAATAAGGTACACGAACCACCCATATTAAAGTAAAAATCATACACTACCTTAATAGGAGCATCAAAAGATTTGGCGACACTGACCATCACTGGGGTAAAAAACACCCAGAATATATCATAGAAAAAAAGTCCAACCTGCAGATTAGATCATGTTATCATCAAAAAATCCTTGAAAAAAATAGAAGGAACGGGACAACTGGAAAGACCAAAAAGAAATCCTTACCAATAGAATGCAACCAGTTTTAAATGATCCAAGAGAAAGCATTTCAATACCCTGTAAAATGAGGAAAATATATAATGTTAAGTTAGCACCAAATAAAGAATGGTATGTCTAATATCAAGATGAAAAGCAAAACAAAGAGCAACATCTTAGCATAGATGACAGCTCTCAATTTTAGAATGGATTGTAGTCCTATTTTTTCAACTGAAGTTACCCGCTGGTTTGTATAAGAGGTTTATCTGTCTTGTTATCAAACAGGAAGATACCTTGAAAAAGCATTCCATGCACTCAAGTAACAGACTCCTATGTGAATTATAAAAAATAAGAAAGAAGAATGGTTGTGTTACTTGTGTATAGGTTTGCGTGCTTTATTCTAATGAAGCAACTTGATTATTAAAAAAAATGATCTTTGTAGTTCCATATCATCTGATGAAGACCACATGGATACAAATTGAATAACGAAGATAAATTCTCACTCTCATATGCTTCACACTTTCAAACAGAATTTAGTGTATTATGCAACTCCGGAAAAACTGGCAATGATAAACAAGATGAAAAGGGCATCATGTAAAGACAACTTTAGAAAATTGGTGCCAGCTACGTCGCATAAATCAACAGAATTATGCTTTCTTGAAATAAGTTGAGAATAAGCCCACGTAACTCTACAATGACCATGTTCAATAATTTATATCTTAGACCCAAAAGGGACAACCATTCATAAATTAATCCTTGTGAGTGCTTTATTAATAATAGTGACTAGTGAAGTTAAGCATTGCATGCCAAGAGAATTGCATACAATTTATATGACATCTTAATCAGTAGATATGGTATACAAAATAGAGGGATTGTCAAACCTGAATGCAGAATGCAAGTCCCAATATGTTGTTAGCCAGCCAATGCTTCTCTGCAACATACCACACACAAAAGAAGGTCCCAGGAATAGCAGCAACAACTTGAGACCTTGTGAACTCAACATCCAAAGGCGCATAAGCTGTAAAAGAGACGTTTAAACAGTAAACATAATGAAAACAGAAATAACATTGAGAACTCAAATACATTGCAACCAAATATCAGCAGAAATACACTCAAGAAGCCTAACGATTTCTCTGTTAACAATGTTTTGCAAGAGTAAAAAAAGTTAAAATAGAACTCCACAAGCAATTTTGTCCTGAATTGTAAGAAACACATGTGTCTTTCAAACTCTCAAAAGAAAAGGTAATGTTGGCGTCACCAAATGATGTGTTTCTCACATAAGATATGAATAACATTATAGACCGTCATGAAAACCTACAAAACTAGGTAAAGAAGCTATCGCGTAAAGAATGCTTACACCGAAAATAAGGGAAATGCCAAGATATAACATCCTCGTTCCACTTGGTAGGTAGAAACTGCCTAATTGCAGGTAAGAGTGTCGCCCTACAATAAAAGATTAAGCCATTAAATGAGTGCCATAAGTAAGATTAGCTGTATACTGATTTATTCAACGCTAACGGTGACGTGACAAAATGGCCAGGTTGTTTGACAGGCAAAACCGGTGATTTTGGAATGGGTCAGGTTGGGTTGACCCAAATCTCTTTGCCAAAAACTCAACTATTTCATAAATGACTAGCGTCAAATATGATTACATATATAAATTATCTCTGACAATAATCTAACTTTTTAATATATTGATTTAGAAATCTTTACACATTTAATATACACTTTTCGACACTTCCGAAAAATTTCAACCCAACCTATATTAGGCATATACTTTTTAGTTACCGATTTGATATATAGCATAACCCAAATCGACCCATACGAGGTTTGCACCTCTAGTGCAATCATAGTAAAACAAGCCATACAACAAAAACATACGAAAGTGCGAGGATGCCAAGTACAAAGAAGTAGGATGTCAGAACAGCATTAACCAAGTCCTTTGACAGGAACTTGAAGAGAAGGAACAAAGACAACAGCATCGCACTGCCAACTAGAGGGAAACGCATGGCGTCTCCCTTAGACATTGTCTCCTGTGAAAAAACAAATACAGGAAAGATAAATATTCACACACAAAATAGAGACAACATCTGGACAGATTCAAAAATGGCGGATGTATGCTTACAGTAGGAGGTGTTGACTTAACAGAGCGGTAACAACCCACAAAAACAGCTAGGCATGCAGTCAGGATGACATTTATATTTGGGTCAACCTTCATAACTAATGGTGCTAGCGTTAGACCTGCAACCCCAATATGCTATAGTTAGAAAAATACCCAAAATGCAATAATTCATGACGAGTTAAACTGGAGGTCTTTTAATTGAAAAAACAGAACAAAACCTGCTAGGGCGATATTGGCAACCCTCTCCCCGTTCATCTTTCACTAGCTAAATGAAACCAGAATCTGCAGCACACATTTTAGACAAATTAAAAAGAGAATACATAATATCATACGTAAAACGTAAGTTTGATAGACAACTTCATAATTAACGGTTTTATTCCAAACCTAAAATAATCACAACACATTACACCCTTCTTTTTTGAGTTTTTGATATCTTATCAACCACCGCATATTCACCACATAACTTGAAAAAACATACCAACTAGATACTTGATGAGTAAACATGCATTCAACAGAAAGTTAGGTGCATTACAAGTAAGCCATTTCGTTCGCTTAAATTCTAGAGTTTAAGCCATGAAATAGCAATGTAGTTTGCTTCATGTCCCACCGTGAACTAAAGGTGTCCGACAAAATGTTACAAACTTATGTCACAATTTGGAACACTTTATGAAAATTTGTAACATTTAGTGGGGCCCTTTTTACCTTTTTAGTGCACGTATTGACATGAAGCAAAGTACAATCCTATATTATGACTTAGACCATCATGAACTTCCAAACTAGTATTAAATAACCAACACCAGTTCGCAAGTTCCACCACTTATCCTAAAAACATTGACTCCTATCTAATTTATATCTTATCAACCAATCCGCATAACTTTTACAAAACATACCAACGATATTTTTTCAAGTTTTCACTAGTAAACATGCATGCATCAGTAACTTATGTGGATTACAACTCACACGCATCCGATCACTTGCTTAAAATCGACACAACGTAACAGATTTCTTACTCACAATGCATGACTAATAATATAACATTCGCGTTAGTCAACCTAATGATTTAAAAGGCAATATAGATATCCCTAATATTTCAGTAGCAATTATATAAACTAATAAAATGAGATCCATAACCAATCAACTTCAATCATAAACCCTAACTATAACATAACAAAATTTAACCGAAATTAACATCATAACAAACACGATCGGAAGAAATTAGAGCAAATTAGAGCATAAAATTGGGGATTTTTGTACTGGGATGAAATTAGGGCAAAAATAAATCGGAAAATGAAGGAATTTATACCTTTGGTGACGGAGAAACTGAGAATTGTGAATCGCCGGTGATGGTGGACGGTTTTCAAGCGGTTTTATGTTTTGGTGTTTATGTAGTCTTCGTTACGTCTTTGGGTAGCAAATGCTGTATTTATTGCTGTTATTTTGTTATTACTGCTTTATTTATTGTGTTTGGGTAATCATATTCTGTTATAATAAATATTAAAGTAAAAAATTATACCGGCAAATAATTATACAGTAGAAACTCTATAAAATAATACACTTGGGACCACTAAAATTTATTAATTAAAAGAGTTATTAATTAATCGATAAATTAATAATTATTAATTTATATATCAATTAAATATTTATTAATTTATAGTATAACAAATGGTTGAAGAAAAATTCTCCTATATATTAATTAAGATGCCATTAATCGTCGTCGATTTTATAGAAGTCTTTTGGAGGGTTATGAATTAGGGGTTCCAAATCCAGCAAAAATAAATGTATTAGATGCAATGAATCTTGCAATTTCAGCATGGACTATGGATGTTAGTGCAAATACAATTGCGAACTGCTTTCGTCATTGTAAACTTCGATCAACAGATAACATGACTTTTGAGAACTCAGATGAAGGTGGTGAAAGCACTCAAGAACTCCAGAATTTGATCAAAGAGTTGGGTTATCGCAATGCAAATGGATGTCGAAGATGTTCTGACCACCCAGAAGAAAATGTTAGTTGCACAGTTGTTGACTGATGGAAGAAATTATTGAAAGCGTATTGGAATTATAAAAGAGAATATCGATGAAGAAGATGATGAAAGTTCTACAATGGAACCCCTTCCCGCGAAACGAAGCTATTAAAGAAGCGACAATCAACATTGAACAATTTCTGTTGAGCCATGAGAAAACCAACACGCAGAAGTTCTTAACATGCTAAGGAAAAAATTAGAGACGAGATTCAAGGAGGAAATTGATTTTCCAAAAAAAAACAAAAGACAATTGTGAGTCATTTTTTCCAAGAAACCTTCAATAATCATTATAGTAATAGCTAATATAAAGGAATTATTAATTTATATTTTATATGGGTCTAAAGAAATTATCAAAAATGTATTATCTATATAATTTAGCGAATAGTAATTTAGCAACCCTATCCCCGAGCGGGACCGCAAAAAAATATTTCTTAGAGAGTCTATTAAATAATCGATATTAATTTTATCGAGTTTTTTCTTATTGTAGTTTGCGAACTCTGATTAATTAGTTTGTGTTAGAGCACACGGTACGGATGTCATAAGGTTGCATTAGTGCTCTTATGACGTCGTCTCATAGCACCAGCAAATACCATACCTTGAGTTACAGGGTATGACGCCAAAATCATCGGCTAAGCCATATGACATTTTTCTTTCTTTTTATGTGCTTTACTTTGAAAATTGTGCGCCCGAAGGTATTTTAGAACTTGAATAATGAGAAATAGTATTTTAGTTTAATTTATAAGCAATGGGTTATAAAAGAAAAAAGCTGAGGTGACAACATTTTTTGCTGAAACACGACGTCCGACGGTATTTAGTGTTCTTAGGTTTAGGTATACAACGTAAAATAATCAAAAGTATTATATCTTGTTTCAAACTTTGGTTATTCCTTAGCCTAAAATTTTAAGCTCGTACATTATTTGATATTTCTCATTCTCAGAGGGGGTATTTATAGTCCTAGTGACACACAACTATCGTAGCTTGTCATTATTAGTCCCTATGTGTTACGCTATAAATAAACTAATGTAGTTCCGTGTTTGTCACCATATTTTAAGGCTAACATAATGGCACGAGGCCACTAAAATCTACGTGACGACCCTGGATGGTATGGTGGTGCAAAACTCACCTTCCACCTCAGCGCCACATCAGTTTTCTCTCTCCTCTTACTTAACTCACTACAAATCACCTTTCAACCGTAATGGCAACTTTGAAACTCGCATTTCATCACCATTTTTTATTTAAATACTTTTATTCATAAACTAAAAACGTAAATATTAACGTAAACGTACGAAAAGTGCTATAGTTGGCTTCTTCGTCTTCAGTGGTGAGGTCACGACTGATTCAACGGGAGATTCTTCACGATTGGGGTCTTGCGAATAACCGGTGTTTTCTTGAAAAGAGTCCGAAAATTAAGGCGTGTACAACTCTTCGACCAGAAATGCATGCAACGAAGACATGGGTGGATCCGTACGTCGTTGTGATGACGATCCACCCATTTGGGTTTGTGAGACGTAGTCACGGTGGCTAAGTGGGAACGTGCTTGGTTGTGACGAGTAATCCTGAAACGAGTTTGGTTATGACCCGAAACCGTGAAACCCGTATTGTTCCAGTGCCGGTGCCGGGTTTCGGTATGGTTGGTTTAGGTAAGGTTGGTTATAATAGCATGATTGTGGCCGTAATAAGTTCATTTGTGGGTTCGGTGATGGGTTTTCGAGCATAAACGTGCCTTCGGGTGTCAACAGATTGCTTCGGGTGGTGTTTCTTGGTTGACGTTTGTTGAGGTCGGAGAGTGTTTTGGTGAGACATTTTTTGAAAATAAAATTGAGAGTGTAAAGTTTAGGGAGATTGTATATAAATTGGGAGAGTTGTGTATAAAAATGGGTGAAGTTGTCTCACCCAATTTTAGGTCACGTAGTGAAAAAAAATATTAAAAATTTCATTATTCTATTATGTGCAACCCCCAAAAATTATTTTTGCTACTTTCGTTTCTTACGATGTAACTTTAGTTAGCCCAACAATTCTTTTGTGCAACACCCTTTTAAGAATAATGGGTCCGTCCCTGCACATACTGTCGAAGAAATCAAAGAGTATGTTCAGAAACAATGTGATATAGACGATGCCGTTCGTCAGGAAGCTATCATCACCGTAAGCAAGCTGTTTAACAAAGAATACCATGCAAAACAAGCTTTGAACGAACAATATGCGGAATGCAAAGACATTCCGCCAGAAAGACGTGATGTGATACAAAAAATTTTGGAAGACAAATCCATGAAAGATCTCGCAGTTGAACACAAGTTGTGGAGAGCTGTGCACAAAATACAAAATAATATCAGTCATAATATCCATTGAATGCACAAAGAAAACAAATAGGAGCTGTTTTCGTATCGTAATATGTATTTTCATTTGAATGTCGTTTTTCATTTTTATGTATTGTATTTTCATTTGAATGTCGTATTTTTTTATGTACTATAATTTTATTTATTTGAATAAAATGTGTGTGTGTTTTAAATTAAATTGAAAAACTCATTAATAGAGCGAAAACTATCCGATACAATACGAAATTCATTCATTTAAATAAAAACACAAACTACAATACGCAATTTAAAAAACAATAACGAAAACTAAAACAAAATGGTTCGTGATATGTGTGAAAACACATATCCGTTTTATATCAAAAATGACCCATAAAAGACAAAAGTATGCTTAAAATGCTTGTATATTGCTTGTTTTGTCTTTATGATTATGTAGGTACGGATATTGCAAAAATCTCAGGAAAACGGTCAAAACCGGACAAACACAGACGCGGGAAAGGAAAGAGAATACAAGAGCCGGGAGAATGCTATCAAAGGTCAACAAAAGTCAACCCTTGGTCAGTATTAGTCAACCACAAGAAGACTAAACTTCCCCTAAATCACCCAAAAACAGCCATAATAGTTTAACTATTGCACTAAATTATCCCTAAGCCCTAACGGTGTTAACTCTTTAATATATAAAGAGTTAACACTCGTTATCTCTTATATATACCTACAACAAAACAATAAACCGGCACTTCAACACCCTTATGTTATTAACCCTCGGCCCAAAGTCAAACCTTTACCAAAACACCCAGTCAAACTTCTCAAACCAAACGGTTAAAAAATGGCGCCAAATGGAATTACTGTTCATCGTCGTTCCCATCGAGTTACCCCACTTAAATCATGGGGTTAATTCTAATTAAGGACGTGGCTATGTAATTCAAGTGATAAGTGACAAGCTGGCACAAAGAAACGTCATTGAGGAGCTCTTATTGGTGGAAACCCACATGACTCGACACGCGTACTTGTCAAGAAACACACAAATGATGGGAAATTGCTCTAAATCCTTTGGAAAAGTAACACAATGCTCTGACACACGGAATGCCACGCTGGCAATCCGTGTGCTCATCAAATTGATCCAACGGACAAGAATCATGAGCCAATGATTGGAAGAATGAATGGACGAGATCATGGGAGCATATAACAAACTCAGGACCTAGAAACATCCTCTGAAGGCTATAAATAGCACCTCACACTCACACACATGATGTTATCTTCTTTTTCCCCATTTTTAGTTTTTAGTAGCTTATAGAATTTAAGCTTATGTAACTTTCTTTTTAAATGTAATTTCTTTTTAAGCTTTTGTAGTTTAAATTTCAAGCTTTGTAATCTGTTTTTCATGAATAAAATTAAAGTTTACCTTATAAAAACTGTTTTTATTTACTCTACTCTTCTATAAGCTCTCAAATCACTCATAAGCTCTCAAAAGCTCTTCATAAGCTCATCTAAGTCTCTAAGCTTAGATTTGAGCTCAATTGATCATTTATATACTTAAACTATTAAAATCAGTTAATTACCTTTGCTAGTTTAGATATGAGCTTTTGGATAGATTTTGAGCTTTTTGGCAGATGAGCTACTTTGGAAGAGCTCGTATAGACATATACTGGCTTATTTACAAGAAGCCATAGCTTGTAGATGCTCAATTGACCATTAATAACGCTTTGTTTTTGCTAAGGTTCTATAAGTTATATCATTTAAGCTTTCCTTGTCTTAAATATCTTAGTATAGTTTTTCGTGATTATTGCTTATTGTTTTGCTTAATTGGGGCCATAATTGTATTCAATATCTTATTAATAGTATTAGAACAACTGTCTTTAAGTTCAGTAAGCTAGATATTAGTTTTCTATAATTTTTGTCTTTTTAAAAATACTAACAATCCAAAAATAATATTTAGCTTATAGCTTATTATTGAGGCCTTTTTTGTCTGCTTAGGATTGCTCATATAGGTTGTCATAAGTTTTTACATCTGGTTATTTAGTATTTGAGTTTTTAAAATGCATTTTGAATAAGCTAATATGTGATAGTAGAGAAAAGTAACAGGGTGATTTTTGGACTGAGCAGTACTAACCTGAGTAATAGTACTCGCTTGAACCATTTTGTTCCTTGGATCTGGATTTGAATCATTAGTCTAAAAGTGCAGGATTAGTAAGTTTATTAGGTCTAGTAAAGTTTTCATAAGTTTTCTAGTTTATGCTTTAAATATGTGAGTTTGTCATCTGTCATTATAGCTTTTAGTGAATCAATAGAGTTTAGTTGTTATTATCACTTTAAATGTTCTTAGTTTAGTGTCAAAGTAGTGTAGAGTCAATTTTCATTAAGCCTGCATTTTGATGTTTTGAATTTGAGTCTCTTTTGTGTCATTTGCATCAGATAGGGAAAACCTAGAAGTTAAGGTCCATTTTCTAGTTTCTTTGTTAATAGGTTAAAATAGTTGTTATTTTTATCATTTCAGCAAAAGAGTAGCTTATATATCATAGTTTA
This sequence comes from Tanacetum coccineum, assembly GCA_026074375.1. Taxonomy (NCBI): domain Eukaryota; kingdom Viridiplantae; phylum Streptophyta; class Magnoliopsida; order Asterales; family Asteraceae; genus Tanacetum; species Tanacetum coccineum. The sequence goes on from BQNB010083149.1 coordinate 12,442, forward strand.
TAAGTTTGCATTTAGTTTTTAATAAATAGCTTATTAGGTTATTTGTTTTAAGCTGTCAAATAAGCCTTTTGTCTTTTTAGTTTCAAAGTAAAATTCAGCATGATTTGAGCCTAGGGTCTGTTTTCACAAGCTTTTCTCAATAAGCTCTTTGATTTCAAAATCATTTTCAAAAGCAATTTCAGATAGCCTTTATTTCAGCTCTAAGAAAAGTATAGAGTTTCCATTCATTAAAGTTGCTTAATTTTAGCTTAATTGTAACTCAAAGAGAGATTAATGGGGTCTGTTGTGGCTACTATTTTAATTTTAGATGCTTATTGAGATTTCAGCTCATAGCTTAGGTCCTTTGTGCTTAATTTTCTTTCATTTAAGCTCAGTAGTGTAGGAAGTAGCTTAAAGTTGGTTTTAAATTTATTACTTTAGCTTATTTTAGCTTTTAGAGTTCTTAAAATTTGATTAAATCCAAAAAAAATAGTTTAGTGATTCTGTCATCTTTTTAGCTAATTTCTAGCTTATTTAGGGCTTTTCATAAAAAGTTTCTTTTATAAAAAGTGCTTATTTTTAGTTTTTCTAAAACTTTGCATTTATAAGTTTTTCAAAATAAAAAAAAAGGGAAAGTGGAAATCGGGGGTGAGCAAGACTCGAACCCCCCGACCTCAACACTTTCAACCCTTTTATAACACACACACCACACTCACTACCACTGCGCCCTTGGGTCTTTTTCGTTATAACCTTGCAACATTTATTCTTTATACACGTTTTGCCCTCATAAGCTTATAAGCTGTTTTAGCTTATTCGATAAGCTGTGATCTCAAGCTTATTTTTCCTAGGTTCCAATTAGTATAAGCTATTTTTTGTATTTTTTCTAGAAATTTATAGATATGTTATTAGTATTTTTAAACAATTATTTTCATAAAAACTTAAAAAAATCATAAAAAATAGAAAAATAATTAAGAAAAATATAATCTTTTATTAGGCGAATAATTTTCTTTTAAACATAAAAGTTAATAGAAAATTGGTTTAGTTGCGTAGGGTCTAATTTGCAAAATTTCGATTTTTAAAGAACGGGATTTGTTCTCGTTCTCGTTTTTCGTGTTTTAACGCTCATTTCAACTCCGTTTTTGTTCTAGTTTTCTTTAAACTTACTTTTTAGTCAAATAGAGTCCATTTAAAAAGAAAATTTTAAGTTAGGTTTAATTTTAGAAATTTAGGGTTTTTGACCTCCGTTTAGGGGTCCCGTTTTGCGTTTTTAGTTAAAATTTGGTTTCCCGTTATTTGTCTTCGTGCTTAATTGTTATAATTTGTTAATTTTAATTTTTAAAAGTAGATAATCAAATCAATATTTGCCTTCAATTCAAATCATTGTCCAAACATCAAACGTGGTTTCAATTTCACAAGTCGTTGGGGGATAACGACCCGGGAATCATACTTCCCGGTTTATATACGTATTATATTATATATATTTGTGAAGATTTTCTTTTTGACCTTTGTCCTCAAGGGTAATTTGGTAATTTTCTATCATATTATTAATTTTATTATAACGTGGAGTATAGATTCTAACCCCCCCGAAATCCATTTTTGCGCCATTGCCGGGGATTTGTGATTAAGATTCTCTCGTTTGAAGTTTGTTGATCGTAATTTGAAGACCCTTTCATTTTTGAAAGTTTTGTTTTTGTTAAAATAATAATAATAATAATAATAATAAATTAAAAAAATAAAAAGTAAAAAATATTTTTCTTTTCTTTTTATTATAAGTAGAAGATTAAAAATAAAAAATTACAAAAATATTTGCTCTTTCAATTTGAAAAGTTACAAAGTTGGTAAAAGAACACCAACAAATAATACCTTCAATTGAGGTATTATCCATAATAAGTTCCCAACTTGAATTAAAGATTTAAAAACTTTCCATTTGTGTCACTTACGAGATACGGCTCACCTTAAAAAGTAAAATTTTTAAGAGCTACCGTGAAATAAGTTTGATTACTTGGTTCAAGTTGTCTTTCTCATTGTCCGTTAACATTAGATTGTGAATAAACTTTTGAAAAAGCCAAAAATATTTTTCTCATTATTTTTTTCTTTTAATAGTGCTTTTTTTATGCGCACTAGACGTTCTCAGATAATTCCTAATGATTCAAACATCACAATTCCAAGACGGTCGAGAAGACAAGTTTCTAACATAGTCGAACCCGAGATTCGAACTATTGTTACACCAATGTCTAAACGTACCATGGAGGAGCTACTCCGTGCCCCTACGGAAGGGTACGGAGAAACTATTGTTTTACCAGAAATCAAGGCCGAATCATTTTGAGATTAAGACGAATTTGCTATAAGTTGGTTCCAAAGCCCCGCTAAACCTTTAAACGGTCGAGAGAATGAGTAAACTCATGCTCATATTAATAGTTTCAAGAGAATTACCTCGACTTTACGATTTAGGAATGATGCTAACGATGTGAATTTAAGCATATGGCTGTTTCCATATTCGCTCTATGGGAGCCGCTAAAACGTGTACGAGAAAGACCCACCAAACTCAATCTTGACTTGGGAGGATCTCGTTACAAGTTCGTTAACCAATTTTCCCTCCTTCGAAACCACGACACTTAAAGAATGAAATTCTCGATTTACAACAAAATCGATGGAGACTTTTAGTGAAGGTTGAGAACGCTTTGAAGGAGTTGCTTGAGCCATGCCTCATCACGAGATTTATGAAGTTAACTCAAGTTGATACTTTTACAACGGTTTTAAACGAGATGAACAAGACTCCTAAAGCCGGCGTCGGTGGAAATCTTTTGAGTAAACGACTGAGAGCTTTTAAACAAAATTGATGAATAAATCAAAATCGTTTATTCACGGAAATAGAATCAAATGCCTTCTAGGATGAATGCTACTTCTAGTAAAACGATGAGATGAATCGATAAGCTTGCAGAATCAACTTTCGACCTTTGGTCGAATTGTATTTCTAAGAAAGTTGTCACTCCGCTCGTAAAGCGTCTTGAGGAAAATCTTGTGGTTACTTGTGTGTCCTATTCGTTGGTATAACTGTCCCGGCTACAGATAACATCATGCTCTTGATATGTGTGACTACTGGAACTTACAATTAAGTTAACCCTCCCATAACTGTGGATAATGTAATCAAGCTGGCACCACCAGGATTTGCTCCGGTGCAAAATCATGGTCCAAAATAGGTTTAATCAGAATCATGTTCAAGGGAATAATTTTTATCATGGAACAATATTTCATGAAATCAAGGTTTTCAAATCAAAATAATCAGGCTCCAAAATTTCAAACCAGGGATTTCAAAACCAACATTTTCAAAGTGCCGTAATAATCCAGTTTTCAACAAGAGAAAATTCAAATATTTTTCAGTTACACGAGGGAATAAATGATCAGATGTTTAGGAACATGTAAAGTCAAATCAACTCGTTGAAAGGAGACCTTTAAGAATGAAATTCAAAACACATAAAAATCTCAACAAGCCGACATGATGAAATATCAACACACCACATTTCAAAATAATTTGCAAAACAATTAATTGTGGATTGTTTCAAAACCAAGCCTCAACTTCAGGTACTCTTCCGAGTAACACAATCCCAAACCTGAAGGGTGAGATGAAAGCTATCACTACTCGAAGTGGTGTTGCTTACGAGGGACCCTCGAATCCTACTAATCCTTCCTCCTCAAAGGTAGTGGAATGAGAAACCTAAGTAGACACCGGAAAAAAGAGCAAACAAATTTTCGCAAGGAATACCGAGTCAAATCCTACCTCCGGTTATCCCCATTTCTATTTCGGAACCCGATGTTCTGACGACTTTGCCTAAAACCACTCCCATTCCGGAATCTGATAAGAATTTACCTAAGCCAAATATCACATATCCTTCACGACGTGATAATCAAAAGTCACGTGAATAAAAGCTTTCCGAATCAAATGGAAGAAGATCTTCCAAATCTTCAAGATTTGCGCTTTCGACAATAGTTTCGCGGATGCTTTACTTTACGAAGCCAAGATTTTCACCTCACGATTAAGAGTTTTCTCATGAAATAAGGCACAATTTTGCTTGATTAGTCTAAATATTCCATTAAAACTAAGAATTGCCACATGCTCTCAAAAAGCTCCCAAAAAGCTTAGGAGATCCCGGCATTTTCTTAAATTCATGTAATATGTCCCGTGATTGATGTATGTCACGCACCTGGCCGATCTTGGCGCAAGCCATAAATCTTATGACTCTATCTATTTGGAAAAAGCTTTTCCTCGCCAGAACTTACACCAACTCGGATACTTGTAGAGTTAGACGAACCGATCAATTACTTTTACCTAAAGGACTTGCCGAGACGTTTTTGTCAAAGTTAGGAAATTTCATTTTCCTACCGACTTTGTTGTTGTCGATTTCGAAGTCGATCCTCGAGTACCTCTCATACTTGGGAGATCCTTTCTGAGGACCGGTCGTGCTTTAATTGATGTTTATGGAGAATAAATAACCCTTCGAGTTGATAACGAAGCTGTCACTTTTAATCTAGATCAAACCACGAGATACTCCTTTACAAATGACAAGTCGGTAAACCGAATTGACATCATTGATGTAGTTTGTGAGGAGTATGCTCTGGAATTTCTAGGATTTCCTAATTCTTCGGGTGGCAATCCCACCCCGACGTCTGAGCCATTTACTTCCGAATTCATTTTGGAAGAAATTGAAGCTTATCTTAGGATGATTCGATTTCACCGAAAATTGATCATGCCGATTTCAATCGTGGAAGATCTTTGTTTTGATTGAAAAATTATTAAATAATGACCCGTTTCAACTTCCTCCGATGGACCTTAAACAAAGTGAAGTGACCGAGGCAAAATCTTCAATTGAAGAGCCTCCGGAATTAGAGTTAAAAGATTTGTCGTCTCACTTAGAATATGCTTTCTTGGAAGAAAACGAAAAGTTACCAGTAATTATTGCAAAAGGTTTAAAAAATGATGAAAAAGGTGCTCTCTTAACGGTGTCTCACAACTCCAAAGGGTCCATGCTTGGAACTCACCGACATCAATGTAGTCGACCTCGTTTGTACCCACAAAATCTTTATGAAATGATTAATAAACTAGCATCCAAGTCAAATATGGGTTAACCCAAAAATTCATGAGTAATCAAAAAGGCGTCCTAAAACATTCTTGGATGCCGGAATGATTTACCCGATCTCTAACAGCCCATGGGTTAGTCCAGTGCATTGTGTTCCCAAGAAAGGTGGAATAACCGTTGTTGCTAATGAAGAGAATGAATTAATTTCGACACGTTTAGTTACCGGATGGAGAGTTTGTATCGACTATAGGAAATTAAATGAAGCGACTCGAAAAGATCATTTTCCATTACCGTTTATGGATCAGATGATAGAAAGATTAGCTGGGAATGAGTTCTATTGTTTTCTAGATGGATTTTTAGGGTATTTCCAAATACCAATAGATCCCCAGGACCAGGAGAAAACTACTTTCACATGCCCGTATGGAACTTTCGCGTACCGACGCATGCCATTTGGCTTGTGTAATGCTCCCGGTACTTTTCAACGGTGTATGATGGCCATATTCCATGATATGATCGAAAAGACCATGGAAGTGTTTATGGATGATTTCTCGGTTTTTGGGGATAGTTTTGATTCGTGCCTCTCCAATTTAAGCAAATATGCTAAAACGGTGTGAAGACACAATTTAGTTCTTAATTGGGAGAAGTGCCACTTTATGTGTAAAGAAGGAATTGTGTTAGGGCATAAAATTTCAAAGGCGGGAATTGAGGTCGATCGTGCTAAAGTCGATGTTATCGCTAAGCTCCCTCACCCGACTACCGTAAAAGGAGTTAGGAGTTTCTTAGGTCATGCAGGTTTTTATCGCCGATTTATCCAAGACTTTTCTAAGATTGCTAGACCAATGACTCACCTACTTGAGAAGGAAACACCGTTTTGTGTTTTCTAAGATTTGTAATGATCTTTTCAGACTCTTCAAAAGAGCTTACCGAAGCTTCATCTTATTGACCTCGATATGAACCAACCTACCGAACTAGTGTGGATGCAAGTAATTTCGCGATTGTTTGCGTGTTTTTAGGACAACAAAAGATTAAGCATATTTAAGCCTATACATATAATGCAAGCAAGACTAGGATTTTGGTGAAGCTCAAATACATTACACTACCACGGCAAAGGAAATGCTTGCGTTGTGTATGCTTATTGAAAATATTTCGGCCATATCTTGTCCTTATCCAAAAGCATAGAGTATATGATCACTCGGACTTTAAAGTACTTATGAACCAACAAGACGCTAAGCCTGAGGTTGCTCAGGGGGGTGCTTCTCCTACAATAATTTGATATCACTATCCTGATAAAAAAGGAATTGAGAACCTGTCGCAGACCATTTCTAGACATGAGAATCCTCACAAGGATGTTTAGAAACAAAGACCCTAATGAACATTTTCCTTTAGAAACTCTTGGAGTTATTTCTAGTGAAAGTACCCCATGGTTTGCGGACTATGCAAACTACCATGCAGGGAATTTTATTATCAAAGGAATGTCAACTCAACAAAAGAGGATGTTTTTTAAGGACGTTAAACATTATTTCTGGGATGATCCCTATCTTTTTCGTACTTGTGGGTCAAATCATTCGACGGTGAGTACATGGCCAGAAGCACTTGAGACTACCACACCGCTACGACAACTCAGGACCCCTGTTGCGCAACCAAGATATCCAAAACTCCCCACACACCCCACATATACCCTATAGATGCCCGTATTACCAAATGGCCTCACCAAAATATCGCGGACAGCCCATGGAACGATGTATTCCAACCTAGAGTCTCCGAGTCAAAGTACAAGGCAAATTTTCACAACGAGATGAGATACCTCAAAACGCTATCCAAGTTTGTGAAATCTTCGATATATGGGGTATTGATTTTATGGGACCATTTCCGTCTTCAAGAGGAAATAAATACATCCACGAACGTTGATTATCATTCGAAATGGGATTGAAGCAAAGGTGCCCCCACAAAAGATGCAAGATTAGATACGTAAAAGTTTTCTAAAATCTCTGTTTGCCCGATTTGGAACACCTAGAGCTATAATAAGCGATCGTGGGACCCATTTTGTATGAGTCAGATTAGCTAAAGTAAATGTCAAACCTATGGGTGTCCACACAACGTCTAGCTACCCTATACACCCTCAATGACGGTCAATGGTAGGAGTACCCATCGTAGTTTTAAACGTATTCTAGAAAGGACGGTTGGAGAAAACCGTGCCTCATGGTCTGACAAATTAGATGAAGCTTTGTGGGCATTTCGTACTGCTTTTAAGACACCAATTGGTTGTACGCCTTACAAGCTTGTTTATGGAAAGTCTTGCCATTTACTAATTGAGTTAGAGCATAAAGCATACTGGGCTTTAAAACATGCTAACTTCGATCTTAAAACCGCGGGTGATCACCGAAAGCTTCAACTGAATGAACTTAATGAGCTTCGTGATCAAGCTTATGAGAATTCTTTGATTTATAAAGAGAGGACGAGAACGCATTCACGACTCCTAAGATTAAGAACCGAATTTTTCAATGTTGGTGAATGAATTTTACTCTTTTCAAATCTGTCTTAAGATATTTCAACCGGAAAACTTAAAACTCGATGGTCAGGAAACGTTCCACCATCACCAAGGTTTTTTTTCATACGGAACTATTGTAGTTAATCTCAAACTGATGTCCTAAAACTTTAAGGTGGTAATGGGTCAACGTGTGTAAGCATTACTTCGGAGGGGACTTACCACCAAAGGAAGTCCAGATCTCCACACTCTCCCTAAGGACGAATGATTCATGGGATCGAGTCAAGCATATGTGACTCGGATTACCAAAAAACAAAGTGCTATCGTTGGAGGCACCCCATGCTTATGAATTATTTCTTACTAGTTTCTAATGATTATGAGGAGCTTTTACTCTTCTGTTTTCTATGTTGTATGTTGTTTGAACTTGTGATTGTTTGAGGATTGAACCCAAATTATATCCTGAATGACTCTCGTGTTTCGGTGTTTTGTCCCGGTCACTCGAGCTTACCTAGCCCTTTGCTTGCATTAGTTTGGGGAAATACCGATATCCTAAAGATTATTATCGTCTAACATTTATCTTGAGCACACTTAATAAACGGCTTTAAGATATGGATACTTTCTCATGTTATGAGTTATGCATTCGACCTTTTTAGAGTATCTTTATGGGGTTATTATAAGTTATAGTCTAGGAAACATTGAGACAATTTTTTAATTTATATGAGGTGTAAATTCTTCGTATGATCTAACCTACATTACCCGTGTTCTCACGTACCCCATTTTCCCACCAAAATATTCAAAAATATGAAAAAAAAATTAAATTTTCAAATAAGTGTTTTTGTCATAATTTTGACTTTCTTGCTGGGTAAGAATAAGAGTAAATTTTGACCCGACGACGTGTTTGAGCTCTCCATTGTTTCCTTACTTTTTAGGCTAAGACTTCGCAATTATCGCTAAGAACGAAAAAAGATAGAAGTTAAGTATGAGTAGTATGTCTAAACAAGTAATATTTGGAAATCTAAAGAGCTCATGGTATGTAACTTGTTGCTTTTTCTCTCCCATAAGCTCTAAACTGGATTAATAGACGGCTGTTTTTGGAGATAAACTAAATCATAATTTTTATGTAATATATAGCAAAAATTTTAAGTCATAGTTCAAATTATACATATTTTTTCAAAAAGAAGTCCTTCCTATAAATAAAGTAAAGTAAAAAAAATTGATAAAGAAAATCATTAGAAAACATTGGTAATAAAAGCTGTGGGTTGATAAAAGTTTACTACCTCTTGCCGGCTCACAACCGATGTGGTAGTCTTCTAAAGAAAACCCATAGTAAGAATAAAGATCCGAGACTGATAAAAGTTTGCTGCATCTTGCCGGCTCACAACCGATGTTGTAGCCTTCTAAAAGGTCGAGGGTTACAATTGCATAAATGTTTTAATTTTAAATTAATAAATAGATTCTTTTTGTTAAATTCTAATATGCTTTTTGCACTTTGACTATTCTATTTAATAAGCTATGAATATTCGGAAACCTGAGAGTTTTGAAACCTAGGTCTGCGAGTCCCGATACTAGTCTCTAGGGGTGTCAAAAGCCTGGTCGACTTAGCCGCAAGGTTTGGGATATAGCCGAGACGAAAGTCGCTACATGGGAATGAACTCGCCTCAAACTCATTATTCCCCTAAGGTGGAACGTAACGCAAGTAGTTTGCAAAAGTTGATCCAGGTTGAAATTCATTATATCAACACTCACTTAAGAGATAATAAATACGGGAGTGAAAAGTTCACAGTTGGCAATATGAGTAAGTGTTAGCAAGTTTACTGATATTTAGCTGAGATTTTTGTTATTAAGCTTGGTTTAGATAAGTGAATAATCGGGGACGATGAAATTTATCCTTTTTAGGGTCATTCTCGGATCGAAATGCATCTTGTTCTATGATCCTAATAGTTATGGAAATAATGAAAGTCAAAATATTATTAGTTTATATCTAAAAAAAATGAAAAAGTTTTAGAAAAAAATGGGAAAATGGGGTTTTTATAACTTGTGATTTCTTAAGTCTCTCCACAAAATCTTTGCCTACGTTAAAGTTTATTTTTTAGGGAAGTTTAAGGTATTTGGTTATAGAGCAATATAAATGCGTAAGGACACGCAATCGCTTAGTTATTTCGGAGATTAATTGATATGTGAAAACACAATTAAAAAATTTTTTCCCCCCCTCCGTTTTTTATTATTTTTATTTTATATGAAAAAATATATATATGAACAAAAATGGCCCTAAAAAGACAAAATTGTGCTTAAAATGCTTGAATATTGCTTGTTTTGTCTTTGTGATTGTGTAGGTACGAATATTGCAAAAATCTCAAGAAAACGGACAAAACCCGGACAAACACGGACACGAATGAAGAGCACACAAAGAGCCGGAGAAAGCTTATCATTCACAAAAGTCAACCCCTGGTCAAACAAAGTCAACCATAAAAAGACAAAACCCAAAAATACCAAATCAGTCCCTCAAAGTTAACCAAATTACAAAAATAATCCCTAAACCCTAACGGTGTTAACTCTTATAATTATAAGAGTTAACACCCGTTAACTCCTTATAACAAATCCATACCGTGGCCCAATTCCTTTTAACCAAAGCCCGAGGCCCAAAACCCTTATAAGCCCAAAGATATAACCCGGGTAAAAAGGAAAAGTCAAACGCCTTTTTATAAAAGAAAGTTACGCGGGAATTTCTGTTTCTACTGTTCACCCGTCTTCTACATTTTACCTCAAGGTCAAAATCAGGGGTGGGGGGGGGGGGAAAACAAGTGAAAAATAAAGGCATGGGAAGTGTATTCAAGTGAAAAGGTAACACGTTGGCAGAGTTATACATCATCCAAGGCTCCCATTGGTCAATTCCCAAAAGGGAATGACACGCGTACAAGAAAAGAAACACACCAAGATCTAGTATTTTGTACTAAAAGGAGTACAAAAGAAGCACAAGGTGTCACAATCACGGATTGCCACGCTGGCAATCTGTGTGAGCTAAGATTTGATCTAACGGACCACAATGGAGATCCAATGATTGAAGGAATGAAGAGCCAGGATTGATGGGATTGTGTAACAAACCTTGACACCTAGAAGCTTCTCCAGGCAGCTATAAAAGGAATCCCTCACTCTCACATGATCATCTTCCTTTTTCCTAAAAACCTTTAGTTTTAAATAGCTTATGTAATTTTCAATTTTAAATGTAATTTTTCTCTTTAAACTTTTGTAACTTTCAATTTCCAAAGTATTGTAATCCGTTTTAAGTTTTAATTAAATCATCATTTTAAGTTCTCATAAACTATTTTCACTTATAAGCTCTTATTTTTCTCAAATGTTATGCTACTGTATCATAAGCTACTAATAAGCTCATACAAGCTCTTTGAGTCTCTAAGCTCAAATTTAGCTCAATTCAGTCATTTAATCTACTATAACTCTAAAAACAGCTTAAATACCTTGGCTATATGGATTTTTGAGCTTTTTGGAAGATGAGCTTACCTTTGGAAGAGCTCATATGACCTTATACTGCTTATTTACATAAGCCAGACTGTAGATTAACTCAAATGCGCCATTAATAACCTTTGTATAGCTAAGGTTCTAGTAAAGTAATTCATTTAAGCTTTTCCTTTCTTAAATTTCTTAGTATAGATTTAGATTATATTGCTTAATGTTTGCTATTGTGCTTACTTAATTGAGTTCAATATGCTTATTAGTAGTTTAGAAAATATTTCTTAATTCATTAGCAAAGAATATCTGAACTTCTTAATTTTGTCTTTTAAAAATACTAAAAATCCAAAAATAATAGTATAGCTTATGCTTATTAGTTGTCTTGGCATTTGTCTGCTTAGGATAGCTCATTAGGTTGGTCCTTAACTTTTTTATTTTCTGGTATTTAGTATTTGAGTTTTTAATTTCATTTGAATAAGCTAATATGGATATGAGTAAAGTTAAAGGGGTGTTTGGGACTAGCAGTACTAACATGAGTTAGTACTGCTTGAACCATTTTGTCTTGTGATTTGATTTTGAATCATTCAAATAGGTTTAAAAGTGCAGGATTAGTAAGTTTATTAGGTCTAGTAAAGTTTTCATAAGTTTTCTAGTTTAGGCTTTAAATCTGTGAGTTTGTCATCTGTCATTATAGCTTTTAGTGAATCAATAGAGTTTAGTTGTTATTATTACTTTAAATGTTCTTAGTTTAGTGTCAAAGTAGTGTAGAGTCAATTTTCATTAAGCCTGCATTTTGATGTTTTGAATTTGAGTCTCTTTTGTGTCATTTGCATCAGATAGGGAAAAACAGAATAAGGTCATTTTCTAGTTTCTTTTTAAGTAGGTTAAAATAGTTGTTAGGTTTTCATTTTTAGCAAAAGAGTAGCTTATATATCATAGTTTATAAGTGTGCATTTAGTTTTTAATAAATAGCTTATTAGGTTATCTGTTTTAAGCTGCCAAATAAGCCTTTTGTCTTTTTAGTTTCAAAGTAAAATTCAGCATGATTTGAGCCTAGGGTCTGTTTTCACAAGCTTTTCTCAATAAGCTCTTTGATTTCAAAATCATTTTAAAAAGCAATTTCAGATAGCCTTTTAGTTCAGCTCTAAGAATATATAAGTTTCATTCATTAAAATGCTTAATTGTTAGCTTAATTTTAAGCTCAAAGTGAGCTTAAGGGTCCCCCCCCCCCCCCCCCCTGTTATGGCTATTGTTTTAATTTAGATGCATATTGAGATTTCAACTCAAAGCTTGTTCCTTTGAGGGCTTAATTTTCTAGCATCAAAGCTCAGTAGTGTAAGAAGTATGCTTAAAGTTGGTTTTAAATTTATTAGTTTAGCTTATTTTAGCTTTTAGAGTTCTTAAAATTTGATTAAATCCAAAAAAAATATAGTTTAGTGATTCTGTCATCTTTTCAGCTAATTTCAAGCTTATTTAGGGCTTTTCAACACTTTCAACCCTTTTATAACACACACACCACACTCACTACCACTGCGCCCTTGGGTCTTTTTCGTTATAACCTTCACATTTAATTCTTTAATTACACGATTGCCCTCATAAGCTTATAAGCTGTTTTAGCTTATTCGATAAGCTGTGATCTCAAGCTTATTTTTCCTAGGTTCCAATTAGTATAAGCTATTTTCTGTATTTTTTCTAGAATTTTTATAGATAGTTTAGTATTTTTAAACATTTATTTTCATTAAAATCTTTAAAAAATCATAAAAAATAGAAAATTAATTTAAAAAATATAAATCTTTTTTAGAAAATTTTCTTTTATCATAAAGTTTATAGGAAAACTGGTTTTACTTTCGTAGGGTCTAATTTACAAAATTTTGATTTTTAAAGAACGAGATTTGTTCTCGTTCTCGTTTTCGTGTTTTAACGCTCATTTCACTCCTTTTTGTTCTAGTTTTCTTTAAACTTCTTTTAAGTCCAAATAGTGGGGGGGAGTCCATTTAAAAAGAAAATTTTAAATGGTTATAATTTTAGAAATTTTATGGGTTTTGACCTCCGTTTAGGGGTCCCGTTTTACGTTTTTAGTTAAAATTTGGTTTCCCGTTATTTGTCTTTGTGCTTAATTGTTATATTTTGGTAACTTTAATTTTTAAAAGTAGATAATCAAATCAATCTTTGTCTTCAATTCAAATCATTGTCCAAACATCAAACGTGGTTTCAATTTCACAAGTCGTTGGGGGATAACGACCCGGGAATCATACTTCCCGGTTTATATACGTATTATATTATATATATTTGTGAAGATTTTCCTTTTTATTATTACGTGTGTATAGATTCTACGAATCAATGTTCTCACCCCAAAGATGTAAATCATTTAAATAATGGTAAAACATGGGGCTATGAACTCACCTTAGTAAATAGTCCTCTGAAAATGATAATATATATCCAAGTATGAATCACACCGTCAGATACCTAAGTAAATACGGCCAGTCTTAGTCTACAAATTTAGGCTAAAGACTCAACGTATAAACTACAACAAATTGATAGTTTATATATACTGTTATCACTTGTGTGGTGGTGCACATGTTTAATGTATTTATATTCACTTGATGGCTCTTGGGGAAGTATACGGTTTCACACGTTCTTGTATATGTACGAAGTTGTTAATAAATATTCATATTTATTAAACCGTATGTTAACTTGTAGAACATCTGAAAATAATTCGTCCGATTCGCTAAGGGTTTATAAAATAACCTTTATTTATAAATACCCTTAGGTTTTCTTATAATTACAAAACAGCCCTTCTAGTTATGAAAATGTAATATTTACACCTTAGACCTTTAAGTTATTACTTGTACATGTTTAGTCCTCCAACTTTATAAGGTTTACACTTTAGGTCCCTATAGTTTCCAATAGTCCCTAAAGTTCCAGAAATGACACATTTAGTCCCTTAACTTGTAAAAATCACATTTTAAGCCCGTTTGAGTTCTAACAAGTGGCATTAGGTTTCATTAAGTTCCAATAGGCCATATAAGCAGTCCCCAGCTTATGAATAAGCTTGGATGAGCTTATTTTGCCTATTGGGCCTTATTGGGCCCGTTAAGGTCCAATAAGTTATTTAAAGGTCCAATTCAGATTTTAAAAGCACTTAAGCTCTCAATAAGTCCATTTAAGCCCACTGAATCTGTTTGGTTGGAAAATAAGCTCGGGAGAGCTTATTGGAGCTTATTCGAGCTCATTGGGCTTCGTGAGCCCAATAACTCAAACCCGAATTATATAACAAGGGTCCCTTAAGTGTTTCTAGTTTATTTTCTAGCCTTACAAGCACATTAGGGTCTGTTTTGCTTGGTCAGCTTATCAAATAACCAATAAGCTCTCGTTATTGGGGTGTTAGGCCCATTAAGGGCCTGAATAGGTTTTTGAGTGGTTTGACTTGGCCCATTAGGGTCCATTAGCCTTACTTAGGTCTATTAAGCCCATTAAGCTTATATAGGTTCACCAATAAGCTGTTTTAAGCTTATAGTGAGCTTATGGCTCGAGTTGGACTCGTTAATGGGCTAGTAAGCCCATTAAGGGTTCGACTAGCTTTTTATAAGTGTTTTAGGGTTCATGTGAATCACATAAGCACCTCTAGTTCATTAATAAGCTCGTAGAGCTTATTTATAAGCTGTAGGCTCATGGGTCGTGGTCTGTTGGGCCTCTTAGTGGGCTGTTGGGCCCAATAAGACCCAAACTCACTCCCTTGATTCACTAGCTTTGATTTTAGGGTTTTTAACACTTTCGATTATCACTAGTTAATGTTTATTTATCGCCATTGTAACAAAAGCTATTGGGCCTGTTGGGCCCAAATACGGGCGGGTTGGATTAACCAAGGCCCCCTTGTGGCCCGTTGGTATTTCTAGCAACTTATGGTTCGAAAAACTTGCCCTAGTGATATCAATGTTTCATTTAACGTATTTCTACGTCGTACCTTACATGTAAACGTTTATTTTTCTCGCGTATATGTTCCTAGGCCACATCGTTATACTTTCTTTGAATGTTACATATAGTTTTCTTATATTTTCATGCCTAGGGTTATTGTTTACGTCGAAGTCACTAGTTTGTCCCTAACCATCATTGTACATGTGTTTTAATGAGTCCCTGCCCACACAAATGAAATCCTACGCCACATTAGGTACGCACACTTTATATATATCGCGACATACGTCTAAAAATTCAAAAGGAAATGATATTATGAAACGTAAAGTGTTGTGGTGACTTACAAAGGTCCTATAGCTTTTAGATGGAGGAATGGACGTGTAGTATACAAATCCTTAGCTCGTATAACTCTTGTATGATAACCTTCGTGCTTATAGGTTCGAATAAAATGAAGTGGGAGGTATTTGCTTGCGGCTTGTATCCCGAACAAGAGAAAAGAGAGTTTGAGGTGTGTGTGAGTTAACAAGAGTGTCAAATGGTGGGATATGAATGTATATTTATAGGCAAGGGAGCTAGTTAGGTTCCTTAGTTCTAACCAAGCCAATGTCGAGCCCTAGCTTAGTGGTTTAGGGGCTTTCTAGTTAGTCACACATGGTTTTATGCTAAACCACTCAAGTACCACTCTTAATGACCAAATATTTGTACAAGATTTAGTTTGATACTTGAAATTCTTATGGTTTTGTGGGTTTGATGCTCTCTAGCCACGACCTAAGGGTAAAGAGAAAGAAATGGTTATTAACCATTGGTTACTTGGCTAATAAGAGACATTAAGTACTATCCTTAATTAGTTTGAGGATGTACTAGTACTTTAGGATTATTTAGAAGATTTGATTTAGCTAGTATATACTAAGGATGATTTATGTGGCTTTTCTTGTACTCACATTCGGCTATTTTATGTTATTAACATAAGATTTGGTCAAGTTTTGTGTTTAGGCATTTAAATTGGGTATTGGTTTGAGTCTAGGTAATTCTAGGTATTTCCGAGGTGCGTCCAAATGTATTTTATCGCGAAACGTAACCCTTTTACGTGACCAATAAAAATAAAATACGCAAAGTGCATAATTATCTTCCTAGTAATTATATATTACTTGGTGGATGTAAACCTTAATTTATTTGATGACCGTTTACATTAAATGGTTATTTCTAGTCTATGTGATTTAGCTCAAAATCAAAATTAAAAGTAAATGCGTATCGGACTAAAACAAATAGTGACTAATAATAGGAGTCGTAAAATGACCTGAAATTGAGAAATGTTACAGTCTCCACCCATTAAAAGAGCTTTGTCCTCAAAGCTTAAGACCTTTTAGTAGATGACGAAGCCCGGTTTGTGAGGAGTTGTGGGTATTTTTGTTTGAACAAATCTTCACGTTCCCAGGTGAACTCAAGGCCCCGCCTAGAGTTCCAGCGAACCTTAACCAATGGTATCCGGCTTCGCTTCAATCATTTGATCTCCCGTTCCATAATTTCAACGGGCTCTTCCACAAACTGGAGCTTACCGTCAACATGAATTCCTTCTAACGGCATGACTAATGGTTCGTCAGCGTAACATTTCTTCAGATTAGACACATGGAGGGTATGGTGAACTCTGCTTGTTAGGAATATATTTGTATTTATTACTTCCTACTGGTAGGTATGTAGTTCCTACTGGTAGAGTAATTGCTAATGATAGTGTAATAGTTGCTACTAGCGGGTATGTAG
>BQNB010083150.1:0-29114 GCA_026074375.1 Tanacetum coccineum
CAACTACCGGGTAGGCAGGAGCTAGGTGCTCCTCCTCCGCCTCCTCGTCAATCTCGACATCATCATGCTCCAGACCTGGAACATAGTCAGGTGAGGGTGGTGCCTGCTCAGGCTCCTCCGGGCCTGGCACATAATCTGGAGAGGGTGGTGCCTGAAGAGCGGCCTCTACGTACGGGTCCTCTGGCTCAAGGAACTCATGGTCATCGGCTCTAGGTGATCCGATGTCTGATAGATCCTCAAATGGGCTGGAAACCTCCGTGTGTGTAATCCCTGATTCATCCGAATCTGACATGACTGAATCTGAAAATTCAAAATAGCTTATATTAGTATTTAATATAAGACTCTTATAGTAATATACATTTATAATTCTAACATGTATATTAAATATGAATGCATCTAGTCCAACCAACTAATGCAGCAAGTAGTGTATGCATGAATGTATGCACATATGTATGTCCCGTGTACAACCCCGTTGTATGAATTCGTTGTTTGAAAATGGTTATAGTCCAGCAAAAACATTTGACCTGGTTCTCTATAACCTTGGCTCTTGATACCAATCTGTAACACCCCCAAATTGGGTCGCAGCGGAATAAGGGTCCGGGGCGTGTTACTTCAAGATCAATAGCACAAGATATATAAGAACGACACAAAAAGTCGTTTAAAATGATACATTGGATTTAATTGAAAGATTTAATACAAAAGCATATAGCTTTACTTGTTCATTGTTGAATATTACAAAAGTTGACAATACATTTCCCCAAATATGATGCACCTAAATCTTTAAGCGTGCAATCCAAAATATAACCCAATGCATCCTTGGCATCCCATGCCTATTGATCTCCTGAAAACATTGCTTAAAAACGTCAACAAAATTGTTGGTGAATTCATAGGTTTGATAAATCATAATATGCAGGACCGCAAGACTTTTTAGTGATAATGCAACACATGCAGATCTCACAAAAACTAGATTACATTTACACTAAGCTCATGACACTGAAGCTCGACACAGTCTGTTCGCATAATTATTGCTACTCACCGTGATGAGATCTAACCCAAACATCTAAAACTCGACATGTTATATCGTTCGTTCCCGGTGATAGCAAGTCACCCGAACGGGGAGGTCGTTACCGAATAATCTATTAAATAACACTCAAAACTCGCGCTCACTATAATGTAATTCCCAACTACATCTCATCAATTGCAGTTCAATGATAATGGGCTTAACTGGGTTATCCAGCTACTAGGCAAACATGTAAATCAAAACTTTGCTTCCAATTTGAAAAACAAAGCATATTTTCACCCCCTAATTATAAATCATTGAAATCGTAAAAATGTGGGGCTCTGAAAATCAACCTTGAGTTAGATAATCCAATACCGCAGATAAAGCGTCACGTAAAAGATCGAATGCAACCTAAATTATCATAGGTCGTATAAGTACCGAGTACTTTGAATATAATCCTATAGTTGTTACATCGTACTATCGTTCGGGCTATCATAATTAAAGAGGTCATGACATGACGTTCTAGATTTAGACACTATTAAATCGTAAATCCAACAACTCGTGTCGAAACGCCATCCGAAGATGCCTCATTAAGAACTCCCTAGAATATATACTTTGATGAACCTCTCTCTAGCTATATTCTATCTAACCCTCGAGGGGAGCGCGCGCGCGCCTAAATGCGATTTTGAGGAGACGCGCGAGGAGTGCTCTCTCTCTCTACATTTACGGGAACGTTATATAATTACCGTTTTAGTATAACAAGCATACTTTTAACTGTTCATAGACAGACATGTATGTTTTATAAATTCCGTATTTGTTGTCGTAAAACCCGTAAATGTCGTATTTTATTCGTATACTCCTGTTTTTAATGATTCATTCGAGGACGTTCTCATATTTGAAAGTTTCTATATTTTATTGAGGTTGTACAAAAATATAATAACTTCTGTCATGAATAGTAACTTTTATAAAAATAGTTTTATAAAAGTATTAATTGTCGTAAACTCGCGAAATTCATAACTCGTTCGTTATTAATTGAAAAATTACGATTCTTATCATTTTGGAATCCTAAAAATATGTATTATTTGTTAAAAATATCAACTCTTGCTGTTTAAAATTTTTATAAAAATGTTTTTATAAAAATTTACTTACGACTTCGTTTATTAACGTATAACTCGTTTTTAACGTAACTTTTTCGTTATTAATCCGTTTAACAAGTTTCTTACTTTTTCGGAATCGTCGTGAAATGTATTATCTTATAAAAATATAAAATGGATATGTCTTATCCACGAATTTGGACAGAATGTTTGTATATCTATCCATAATCCAAAATCAACCATTTTCCTTTTGCACTTAATATCTTTAAAACCAAATCCTTATATTTCATATATGTCATATATTGAAACAATATATAAATGTCCATTTTGTCCCATGCCAATTCTATCCATGAGTCCCAACTTATAAGACCATTAATATACTTACAAACCACAACTTTAATATTTATCATAATTTACTAGTTTTACATATGGCTACTTTTATATAATAACCATTAACATACAAGCCTTCCCATCTTGTTATAACTTTATTTTTATGATTATCTAACATCAATATAAGTTCATAATTAACTTTAACATGTTTTATGTATTTCTTTAACTTAAAACATATTATGAAACTATGAAAACCCTAATTTACCCATAATCATGTTTACACCAAAACAATATGATACAACATTTTCTCATCCTTTTTAACATGATGTAAGTAATAACACAACAATGTAATAATAAAATAAAAACATAAGTCTGTAAAATGATCATTTCAAGTATAAACTTCATATTTATGTATCAACCTAAATGATGATTTAAGCTAAATACCATAACATTTTCATAATAAAAATGATAATTATAAAAACATAAAGAGTTTAAATGGACCTTATGAGGTATGATGATGATGATGTGCTAGTATTAAACCCTTGTTTAGCCACAAAAACCAAGCTTGCACTTAATAAACCCTAGCTTTCTTTTACTTGAGAAATACTTGGAAATGGTGATTCAATGCTTGCAAATGCCTTAGTATACCTTATAATAGATGTATATAGAAAGTAAGGAATGTAAAAATTTTGTATGGTTTTTTTAAAGCGGTCTTGTTTTGCCGCACATATAGGGAGGACAAAGGAGGTGATTTTGTTTGATTTTTGTTAAGTGTAAAGTGTGTAAGTGTTATACTCTTATGTATAGATGTAAGTATGGTGCAAGTAATGGGTCTAGGAGTCAAGGTAAGGTGCAAGTAATGGTTCTTAGTCTTAGGTATGGCCTCAAGAGTCAAAGGACAAAGTATGGTGTTGCTTACATGAAGTATGGTGTACATTTTGACCAAAGGAAGTGTTTTGCTATATTATTTGTACATAATGCAAGAATTTCGGCAAAAGTAAGATATACATGATATATTTATGTAATTTTTATGTATTGGGTATAAAAGTGGGTATTTGTTGAAGCGTAGAAAAGTTTTTGTGGTTCCGGGAGTGCCTAAACGCAATTTATCGCGAAACGTATACACTTTACGTATCCGATAAAAATAAAATGAACAAAGTTAATAATTATCCTCAAAATAATTATATAACCCTTGCTTGATGTAAACATTTAATTGTTTGGTGCCCGTTTACATTGAACGCTAATTTTTGGCGTACGCGATTTAACTTAACGTTTACAATTTAAAGCAAACACGTACAATACTAAAAATAAATAGTACATTTATTGACGTCATCAAAGACTTGAAAACACAGGGTGTTATAACCACAATATTATTAAAACGTATGCGACAGTTATAGGAGATACAACTTCACATAAAGAGGCATTTACGTTGCACTAAGCTCGTGACACTAAAGCTAATACTGAAAGATAGCATGTACAATACTATAAAAGGATTGCCCTTTAGGTGTCTGACCAAAGACCACTTAACTAGTTTCGACATGACATATATCCGTTAGTCCTTGGCAAACTCAGACTAGTAAGTGCTTCTTACCCGTATAGGGATAATTAGTCCCCATAGATCTATTTATTTACTCGCGCTCACTTAACCAGCTAGTCGGTTAAAGATGATTACAGTTCATGATAAGTCGGAAATAGTGGTCTAAACGCTACTTAGGAAACACGTAAACGGGGAATTTCTCACGTATAGTACTTGTGTCCAGTTTTAAAAACAAGCAATGTTTCTCAGCTCAAGTTTTAAAACAATTATTCAAAACAATTAGAAGTGGGGCTTGGTATGTGTTTAATTACACATACCTTTGACTACTAAAAACAGACTTAAATAACTAAAAACGTACCAAAAATATATTGTATTTGTATGTTTTGCATTTGTATTGTGCAGGAAACGGATATCTAAGAAAATGACAAAATCGAAGCCAAAACGACAAAATCGAGCACGAGAACGGAAAGACCGTAAGAAAAGGACAAAGTCAAAGTCAACAAAAAAGTCAAGTCAAAGTTAACCCCAAGAAGTGGCATTGGAAAAAGCATCGAAAACCAAACCCGAAAACCTAAATTGTCAAAAGTGAGCCCACCCGTACCCACCTAGTTGGCCCGGGTCAACCCACTTATATACTAAATCTTTACAAACCTTTAACCTTATAAATGGCCCAAGTCACCTCTTTTTTTATAACCGGCCCAATAAAACAAGCCTAATCCCACACCCCTTATAACTCCCATTAACCACAACCCCTTTTTTAAAACTTACCCCGTTAGTCCTTTAAGGACTAACGGTGCAAACACCAACCCAACTCCAAGGACCAAAGATGCACCAAACAATGACTATAAATGCATAACATATAACACTTTCAGGGACCATTCTTACCTATTTCCCAAACCTTCAAAAATAGCGAGAACACTGTACATCTTCCTAAATGTGCCCTGTCCTCGCTACCAGACAAGACATCATCCCCCTTTCTTCTCCTCTATGTCGACCAACATCTTTACACACCTTATCCTACCAAAAATCCACCTTGTCAATCCTTAGCATTTCTATTCGTCAAGGAATAAGGACAAGAGATGAAGGGCTAAGATGACAAGACTTGAGCACTACTCATTTTGGATGGCTATGATGACTCTTTGATCCCTCTCACACAACAAACACACCTGCAAGAGCTCTCACAAAGAAAGCACAACTCCTAGAATCTTCTTTTGATTAGTATAAATAGAGCTCAATTGTAAGCCCTTGGGGTAGTTAGTTTTTTTAGTTTAAGTTTTTCACCTAGTTAATTTTTATTGTAATCTTTTAAATATTGTAATGTTTCTTTTTATGAATTAATGAAATTTCAAGTTCTAGTTTAAAAATTGTTTTACTTATTTATGTTCAAAAGCTATCAAGAATCTTGCATAAGCCTTTTATAAGATCTTATTTAAGCATATCGTTAAATCTGTTTTCATTTAAATATAGAGTACTTAAGAAAATTTTACAAAAAAAAAACCAAAAAGAAAAGAAATCACACCAAAAAAAACACCACAACTTATTTGGATGATAAGCCGGATTTGGATGGGCTTATGGACAATACTAGCTTGTCTTTTGACAAGCTAGAGCTTGTAGATTAGCTTATTTATAAGCTTGATTGCCCTGTTTTAAGCAAGGGCCTTTGTAAGTATCTTATTTTCAAATTTTTTTGCATTTTACTATAGCATTGCTTATCATTGCTTATTTCTGTTTATATTTTCTTATTTATGTTTGCTTATGATGTTTAATGCTTATTATGCTTGTTTTATAGTTTAGAGATCATTTGTTTAAGTTTTCTTATAATCTGTCACTTTAAACTTATTAAGTTGCATAATCTGTTTTAGCTTATTTGAGTGCTTATTGGTTATTGTAATATGCTTAATATTGTTTATTATGCTTGTTAGATATCTGGTCTTAAGGGCTTGTTCATAAAAAATTTAAGTTTTCAATTAGAAAAGGCATTTTAAGTGTTTAAAGGGGTGTTTCGTTTAACTGTTTTCATGGGTGAAAATGGGTCAAAACCTATTTTGTGCACTTGAGTCAATTTAGTTTAGCTTAAATTAGTCCAAAAATTCAGTTTGTTTAAGTTTTTAAGTATTAAATCTCATTGTTAATGTTTTAAGAGTTTGTGGTTTGAAACTGTGAGGTTTAAGCTCATCTTATTTGCTTATTTGATTGTGATCTTGCTTATTGTTGTTTTGTGATGTTTTTTTTGTATTTATGCATGTCTTAAAACAGGTTAGAAACCATAAGAAATAGGCCTGCATTTCTTGTTCCTATTTTGCCAAGTCTGTCAAAAAAGTGCTAAGTGTTTAAAAATTTGAGAAAAAGCTTTTTCATTTGCTTATTGTGGCTTATCCTGAATTTCAAACTCTTTTTTGATTGTTGATTTTTATTCTTTGAGGTCTAAATTTAATATGTTTGTAGGTTATATAGTCATAAGAAATTTTGTTTAAGTGTTGAATCTGTGTGAGATAGCTTTTTCATGAAGCTTTTTAAGTGCTTATTTGAATTTCAAACTACTTTTTCTTTGTTTCTTATTGTAGCTTTTTGGCCATTCTTTTTAGTGGTATAAGCCACTAAGCCATAAAGATCCTTTTTCTAGCTTAAAAATAAGCTAGAAAAGTCCCCCTAAGGCTGTTTGCTTAACAGTTTGGCCAAAAAGCTAATTTGCTTATTTAGGCTTATTAACTTTATTGGCATTTGCATATTCCTAGTTTAGTATAGCTTATTAGGATCGATTAAGCCTATTTTAGCTTAATTCCTTTAGTTTAGAGCTTATTTTAGCTTATTTGTCGTTTAGCTTAAAATTCCTAAGTTTTATAGCTTTTTGATTATTCTGTCTTTCTAGCTTATTGTAGTTGCTTAATTTTGTTCAAGAGTGCTTTTTAGATATAGCTTAAGTTCATGTTTTAGCTTATTTTGAGTTTGCTTAGCTTAATTAGTTTAAAAAAGTAAAACAGTTAGCATTTTAGACTTAGTGAAGTTAGCTTATTCTGTCACCTTTGCTAGCTTATTCTGTGCTTATTTGTGGTTTATAAAAAAAGTGCTTTTGTAAAAAGTGCTTATTTTTAAGTCTTCTAAAAAGTTGTAAAAAAATGGCAAGTAAAAAACATTTGGAAATTAGGGGAAGCCAAGGGTGAGCAGGACTCGAACCCGAGACCTCTACCCCAATTCAACCAAACGTTTTATACACAACACACACTACCACTCGCCCTTGGGACTTTTTCGGTTTAAGTTTGCATAATTAATCTTTTATATACGTTTTGGCTCTTTTGGCTTATAAGCCATTTTTAGCTTATTTCACAGCTTATTTGAGAAGCTGTTTTCTCCAACTTATTTTTATTAAATTCTTCATTGCTCAAGCTACTTTTGCTAATTTTTTTAGAATTTTTATAATTAGTTTAGTATTTTTAAACATTTAATTTCATTAAAATCGTTTTTAATTCATAAAAAATTATAAAAAAGTAAAACAAATATAATTCTCTTTTAGAAAATTTTCTTTTAATATTTAGGACTTAGGAAAATTAGATTTCCTTTCGTAGGGTTAAAATTGCAAAAATTTGATTTTTTAAAGAGCGGGATTGAATCCCGTTCACGTTTTTAGTGTTTTTAAGCCCTAATCTCTCTCGTTTTTGGTCTAGTTTTCTTAGTTCCTATCTTTTAGTTAATTAGGACTTATAAAAACCAAAAAGATCATTTTAGGACTTAATTTTGATAATTTAGGGTTTGTAGGTCACGTTTTAGGATTCCCGGTTTGTGTTTTTAGTTAAAATTTGTTTTCCCTTAATTCTTTTTAAGTGTTTGCCTTAATTTTTCCGTAGCTTTATAAATCCAATCATAATCTTGTTCCATTCAAGCATCGATTATCAAAACGAATCTCGACTTACAATTGCATTCCTCGTTGGGGATAACGACCCAGGAATCATACTTCCGGTTTATTACAATTGAGAGATTTTTGATTTTTATCCTTATATTTATATATTTATAAGTATTTTAATTATTTATTTATATATATATTAAAGGGTTGATCAAGAGTTTGTCAATTTTTGGCGCCGCTGCCAGGGAGGATTGTATACGATTGTCGTTGCGTTTGACAATTTGTGTTTGAAGATCCTTCCGTGTGAAGTTATTTTGCTTATTTTCATATAAAAAAATACAAAAAGATTTTTCTTTTATTAGTATATATATAATATAAAAAAATTCAAAAAATAAAAAATTGAAAAAAATTGACAATAAAAAGAAATAAAATTCACCATCAATATAATACTTTCAATTGAAGTATTATCATTAATAAGTTCCCGAACCAAAGATCAAAAAACTACTTTTGGGTCTCATCACGAGTAACGGTACAATTTCTTATTAGAAATGTCATGATATTATGGTTTTAAGAAGTTGATACACTTTGAAAGTTAAACAAATTCTAAGAGGGGTATAAGGCGGGTTGTTCCAAGGAACTACGACCCTAAAGGAGAAAGGTTTTTAATAGCCTCGCGCTTTCCTACTCCTCCGCTCCTTTGTGCGTTTTTCTCTTTGAAGAGTTACCGAGAAGCGAGTTGATTATTAGATTTAAGTGTCTTATCTCATTGTCCGTTATTAAAATAAATTGTGAATACATTGTTGAAAAACCAAAAAAAATATATAAAAAAAATTAGTATAAATTTTCTTTTTATATTTTAGTGCATGCGCACTCGTTCTTAATCTCGTAATTCTAACCGTCAACAACAACAAGTCCCACCGACTTTTGCTGAACCATTTAATCTTGTGGAACCAATTGAAAATCAAGCTCATCCCGTAGTTACGATGCCGAAATAATGTACTTACTATGGCTCAATTGCTCGAAGCACCCACCGAGGGTTACGAGGATGCCATCGTTGTTCCCGAGATCACCGCGGACAACTTTGAGCTTAAGCATGGTTTGCTTACTCTTGTTCAAAATAAACAATTTTTTGGACATGACAAAGAAGAGCCTCATGCTCACATTCGTTATTTCAATAAGATCACTTCTACGATGAACTTCCCGAATGTCCCGAGTACGTCAGTTAAGCTAAGCCATTTATCCCCTTTCCCAAGGTGCCTGCCGCCCGGATTTGGCTTGAAAAAGAACCCCCTCGATCGATTCTCACAAAGTGGGAGTATCATGATCGAAATTCATCAACAAATTCTTCCCTCCTTCTAAAACAACAAATCTTTGAAATGAAATCACGAGATTTCTACAACGATTTGATGAAACTTTTTATGAGGCATGGGACCGATTCAATGATCTTCTTCGGGCATGTCCATAACATGGACTTTTAGAATTCATCAACTCGATACTTTTTCTTAATGCTTGAACACTAATGATCAAGATTCGTTAATTCCGCTGCGGTTGGTAACTTTTTGATAAATGGCCATCGTGATTGCCAAGAATCATATGAGAGTAAATCCAAAGTATCGTAATTCACATAACAAACCTTGTTTTGTTTTCCCAAATAGTGCGAGCAAATCACCCCCGTATGTTCTCCCGATGTTGCCGAATTTAAAGATATGGTGAAAGCCTTACTTCTCGATAAGAAAAACCAATCCCAAGCTCCCGCTCCCGTAAAAGCGGTCGAGGAAAGTTGTGTAACTTGCGGTGGTGCTCATTCTTACCGAAATTGTCCCGCCACCGATGGCAACGTTTATCGTGACAATATTCAAGAGTATGTTTCCCAAGCCGTCGCGGCTAATTTCAATCAAGGAAATACCGGTTACCGAGCCCCGATTGCTAATCAAATTCGACCTCCTAGTTTTCCTCCCGTTCAACAAAACCAAGGAAATAACCAAAACCGTTACAACCAAAACCGAGGGAATAATTACAACCAAAGCCAAATTTACTGACCTCCGATTAATCAACCCCCGGTTCACCAAGCTCCACCTTACCAAGCTCTGGCTCCTTAAACACAAGGTGTGTCGAAGGATGATTTTCAAAACTACGTCAAAGCTAATGATGCGGTTATGAGAAATATGCAAAATCAAAATCAAAACTTGCAAAATCAAATGACCAATTTAACGGACATGCTTTCCAAATTCGTGAATTCCAATACCGCTTCTACTTCAGGTTCAGGGACACTCCCTAGTAATACCATTACTAACCCGAAGGAAGATTTGAAGGGTACTACCACCCAAAGCGGTGTTTCTTATCAAGGACCCACGATTCCTACTACTTCTTCTTCTCCTCCTAAAGTAGTGAAACACAAAACCGAGGTGACAAAGGACACGGTTCCTCCTACTAATAATGGAAGTACCAAAGACGTCCAACCTCCGGTTGTCTAAGTTCAATCTCAAGTACCAAATTCTGAGCCCGTTGTTGCTCCCGTTAGTGCTCCGATGCCTATCCCGAAACCATCAATTCCATATCCGTCTAGACTTAATGACCAAAAGATCCGCGAAAAAGCTAACAATCAAATTGAGAAATTTTAAGAAAAATAGAAGATCTTAATAAGCATAAATAAATGTAAACCAAATCTTATCAAGATTTGCATTTCAAAGTATCTTCGCGAAAGCCTTAAATTCTCATGTGCTATATTTTGCCCTCGTCACATAGAGTTTAATCAGTAACAAAGAAAAATTGTTTGAATTGGCTAGAACTCCGTTGAATGAGAATTGCTCGGCGGTTCTCCTCAAAAAGTTACCCAAAAAACTTGGAGACCAGATAAATTTCTCATACCGTGTGATTTTCCCGGAATGGATGAGTGCTTAGCCTTGGCCTAAAAAAAAAAAAAATAAAGATCTTGGCGCAAAGCATAAAAATTTTATTTATCATGCCATTATCCGTGTGGAAAAAACTTTCTCTTTCGGAGCTCACTCCTACTTGTATGACTCTTGAACTTGCGGACCGTTTGATCTCCCAACCGATCGGTATCGCAGAAGATGTCGACGTAAAAGTAGGAAAGTTCCAATTCCCGGACGACTTTGTAGTCGTAGACTTTGATACCGATCCCCGAGTTCCCCTAATTCTTGGGAGATCCTTCTTAAAGACCGGACGTGCTTTGATTGATGTTTACGAAGGAGAATTAACTCTTCGTGCTGGAAAAGAAGCCGTAACATTCAATCTTGATCAAACTTCGAGATACTCCTCTAATTATGATGATAATTCGGTTAACCGAATCGACGTCATTGAAATGGCTTGCGAGGAGTATTCTCAAGAAGTTCTCAGTTTCTCCGATGTGATCGCGAGTGGCAATCCCACTCCGTATTATGACCCGATCGTTTCTACCATTTCTCCGACTCTCACTCCCTTCGGGGATAGTGATTTTCTTATTGAGGATGTCGACGCTTTCCTCGCTCTTGAAGATGATCCAACTTCACCAGAAGTTGATGACTCTTATTATGACCCGGAGGGGGACATTCTTCTTCTTGAAGCATTTCTCAATGATGATCCACCATTACCCCCTCCCACTCAAGGAAATTATTTGCCTGAAATTCGAAAAGAACTTAAAGTTTGTGAATCTAAAACTGATAAATCTTCAATTGATGAACCTTCCGAGGTCGAACTCAAGGACTTACCTCCTCATCTCGAATACGCATTTTTGGAGGGTGACGACAAGTTGCCCGTCATAATTGCTAAAGACTTGAGTGTCGAGGAAAAAACTGCTCTCATAAAGGTTTTGAAGTCACACAAGCGAGCCATCACTTGGAAACTCTCCGACATTAAGGGTATTAACCCGGAATTTTGTACTCACACAAGATTCAATGGAAGAGGACTTACAAACCGGCGGTCCCACACCAAAGACGGTAATTCTGAAATCAACGTGTCAATCAAAAAGGAGGTTGAAAAACTTCTTGACGCCGGATTAATTTACTCGACCTCGGATAGTCCTTGGGTAAGCCCCGTACATTGCGTACCTAAAAAAGGTGGCTTTACTGTTGTTGAAAATGATGAAAACGAGTTAATTCCTACTCGATTGGTTACGGGTTGGCGTGTATGCATTGACTACTGAAAGTTAAATGAAGCCACCCGTAAAGACCACTTTCCACTACCGTTTATGGACCAAATGCTCGAGAGATTAGCGAGAAACGAGTACTATTGTTTTCTCGATGGTTTCTCGGGTTACTTTCTAATTCCCATCGACCCTTATGATCAAGAAAAGACAACATTCATGTGTCCTTACGGAACGTTCGCCTACCGTTGCATGCCTTTTGGCTTATGCAATGCACCGGGCACATTCCAAAGGTGTATGATGGCTATCTTTCATGATATGATCGAAAAAATGATGGAAGTCTTCATGGACGACTTTTCGGTCTTTGGGAATTCATTCGGAAATTGCCTCTCTCGTGTAGATAAGATGCACAAAAGGTGTGAAGACACCAATCTTTGTCTAAATTGGGAAAAGAGTCATTTTATGGTTAAGGAAGGCATTGTCCTTGGCCATAAGATTTCCAAAAATGGGATTGAGGTTGATAAAGCCAAAGTCGATGTGATTGCTAAGTTAACCTCCCCACTACCGCAAGGTGTTCGGAGTTTTCCTATGTCATCCCGGTTTCTACCGACGTGCAGTAAGGGATTTTTTTCCAAAATTCCCCGACCATGACATCATCTTCTAGAAAATATGACCGTTCAGACATCTCCGAAGAATGTATTCAAGCTTTTGAAACGTTAAAGAAAAAACTTACCGAAGCTCCAATCTTGATTTGCCCCCGACTGGGACCTACCTTTTGAGCTTATGTGTGATGCAAGCGCCTTTGCCAGTAGGTGCAGTTCTTGGGAAACATCAGAAAAACACTTAGGCCGATACACTATGCTAAGCAAAACAATGAAGAGGCCGGAATCGCCTTACACCACGATGGGAAAAGAAATGTTAGTCGTGGTGTTGCCTTCGAAAAATTTCCGTTCCTTACCTCATCATTAAACAAAAGCATTGTAGTTATACGATCACTCCTTCCCCGTTTAGAGAAAAAGAACAAAAGGATCACTTCGTTAAACGTGGTGGGAGAAGGGTAGCATTAAATATCTAAAGCTCAAAAAGATCCCCAAGGCGAGATTGCTCCGGTTGGTCTCCTCCTTCAAGAGGTTCAAATTCCAAAGTAATTACCACAAAAGGAGCCGAGAATCTAGCAGCCGATCCGTCTTCCCTATAGAAAAATCCCATATGCAAATGTGCTCGACCCAAAGGAGATAAATGAAACGTTTCCTCTCGAGACACTTAATATGGTGACTTTTCGTGGTGACTCAAGTACCCCGTGGTTTGCCGATTTTGCAAATTACCACGCGGGGAATTTCATTGTTAAAGGGATGTCGTCCCAGCAAAAGAACAAGTTTTTCAAGGATGTTAAACATTACTTTTGGGACGACCCCTATTTGTTCAAAATATGTGCGGATCAAGTGATCCGGCGGTGTGTTTCGGGCCAAGAAGCTATTGACATCCTCATAGCTGCCATATGGAACCCCATCCGGGAACATTACGTGCCAACTACACCGCCAAGAAAGTTTTTGACTCAGGATTTTATTGGCCAACTATTTACCGAGATGCCCATGACTTGTCACCCATGGTGACACTTGTCAACGTCAAGGAAAAATTTCACAATGTGATGAAATGCCACAAAATTCCATCCAAGTTTGCGAAATCTTTGACGTGTGGGGCATCGATTTCATGGGGCCGTTCCCGTCTTCACAAGGGAACAAATATATACTCGTGGCTGACGATTACTTGTCAAAATATTTAAAGCCGAAAGCGCTCCCACCAACGACCGCCCAAGTTGTTTTGCAAATTTCTTAAATCTCATCTTCTCCCGATTTCGGTACCCCTCGATCTATCATAAGTGATCCGAACCCATTTTTTGCAAATGACCAATTTGCAAGGTCCATGCTTAAATACGTTTACAACACCGTCTCTCCACCGCAGTATCACCCACAAACAAGTGGCAAGGTTGAGGTAAATCCAAATCGTGGCTTGCAAAGACAATTCTTGAAAGGACCATAGGCGAGAATCGTGCTTCTTGTTCGGATAAACTAGATGATGCACCCTAGGCCTTCCGTACCGCTTACAAAACACCCATCGGGTGTACCCCATATAAGCTCGTGTACGGAAAGGAGGCATGTCAATCTTCCGATGAGCTCGAGCACAAACTAATTGGGCCTTGAAGCATCCAAACTTTGAGATGGGACATAGTCCCTGAGACCGTCGGTGATCACACGTAAAGGTCACACATAATTTAAATGAAGCTTCAGTGATTTACAGCTACGCAGAACTCTTTGAATCTATTAAAGAGAAAACAAAGAGGATCCATGACTCAAAGATCAAAAACCGCGTTTTCAACGTCGGTGATCAAGTCCTCCTCTTTAACTCTAGATTGAAGATGTTCTCGGGCAACTTAAAGTCCCGTTGGTCCGGGCCGTTCACCATTGCCCATGTCTTTCCATATGGCACCATTGAGTTATCTCAAAACTCTGGGCCAAACTTCAAGGTGAACGGTCATCGAATTAAGCACTACTTTGGAGGGGACGTATAAAATCAGGGACCAATGAAATCAGGGATTGGGTCAAGTTTGTGACCTTAAACAAGCGCTTCATGGGAGGCAACCCATGCTTATCCGTAGTTATATTATATAGTAATGAATAAGTTTTTTTTGTTATGAGGAGGTGTCCCTCTTTCCATTCTCGTATGCTTATGTTTTTGTGATTGTCCAGGATTGTCCCGGATTTTTGAAGCCTCTCGTGCTCGCGGTTTTGTCCTTCGATCACAAGAGCTTCAAATCCTCAGCTTCATTTAGAAGCGGTTGTGTAAGCTGGATTTTTTTCCCAGATATCCTAAAATAATGGACTAACTTTATCTTTAAGCATACTTATAAACGGCTTAGGATTTACAAGAGCCCCTTCTTAAAACATTGAGGACAATGTTTAATTCTAGTATGGGGGGGTCTATCGATTTGATTGTACCTACAGCCGTTGTTTTCACATAATCCTGTTTTTACCACTAAAATTTCAAAAAAATGAAAAAATTTAAAAATTTTCAAAAATAAAATAAGTGTTTTGTCATAATTTTGACTTTCCTGCTGGGTAGAATTTGTGACTCGATCGAGCATGTTGAGCTCTAGCTTGTTCATTAACGTTTAGGCTAAGCGTTCGCGGATTTACGCGAAGAACGAAAAATGATAGAGTTAATTATGAGTTGTATGCTAAACAAGGATTATTTGGAAATCTTAAGAGCTCATGTATGTAATTTATGGCTTTTTCTCCCATAAGCTCCTAACCGGACTAATAATACGTGCTATTTTTGGAGATTAAACTTAAATCAACAATTTTTATGTAGTGTATAGCAAAAATTTTAGTCTTAGTTCAAACTTATACTTGAATTTTTCAAAAAGAAGTATTCTATATATCGTGAAATAAAGTAAAATATAAAAAAATAAAATAATGAAAAATGAAAAATGATGAAAAATGAAAAAAATATAATAAATATAAACTGTGGGCTGATAAAAGTTTGCTGCATCTTGCCGGCTCACAACCGATGTTGCAGCCTTCTAAAGAAAGCCCATAGTAAGTGTTAGGAATTTTGTATAACAGACTTAATTCTGTTAGTGTATTGTAGTTAGTTCTGCTAGTTACATAGTTAGTACTGGTAGAAGGATTATCGTAGTTAGTACTGGTAGTGTTAAATAGTTAATACTGCTTATGTAATAGTTAAGTCTGCTTACGCAGAAATTAGTTAGAGTTAAAGATATGCATGAGATATCTTAGGAAATGATATACATTATCTTTATACACATTTTGTAAAGCACATTAGGGTTTCCTTAGTCTATAAAAGGAACCCTAGGCATAGTTAGTAGATAAAAGTTCTAACGCATAGATCATAGAGATCAAATAGTTAAGTCATGAGTTTGTAATCAGTAAATTTAGAAGATTCCAAATTAAATTAAAAGTTCTTTTATGATATTACAAAATAGTCTTCTTAGTCATTATTGATTAAGATATCCATCATAATAAATAGTGGTTTACTCAGTGTTTCATTATTGTTGCATTAGAATTATCTAAAGACACCCTCTTTGCAAGCTGAAGGTTAAGATCTTTCATAAAATCGATCCAAAAGTGGGTATCTAAAGCTTGTGTGGAAAATCTAATAAGAAACTCAACTGTAAGATGGCAGAACAAGACATTCCTCCACCCACAATCACTACAATGAAGATCCCTATCATTAGGAAGGGAGAGTACGATATTTGGAGCATAAGAATGCGACAATATATCTGCCATACAGACCATAATCTATGGGATGGTTATATTGTCGAATGGAGATCTAAAGAAGAGCCCGCACCAACACTAGAAAACACTGCCCCCTCCTCTCCTAAGACTGCCAAATCAAGTTGGCTGCTAGAAGAAATCAGGAAAGAGTTAAAACCATCTTGCTTTTAGCAATACCTAATGAATACCTCCTCAAGTTTCACAATGTTGCTGATGCTAAATCTCTCTGGGAGGCAATCAAATCGAGGTTTGGTGGTAATGTAGAATCCAAGAAGATGCAGAAAAATGTTCTAAAACATCAATTTGAAAATTTTTCTACTGCATCAAATGAAATCTTGGACAAAGCTTATGATAGATTCCAAAAACTAATAAGTCAATTGGAGGTTCATGGTGCTCCAATATCAAAGGAAGATATCAACCACAAGTTCCTTAGAAGTCTCCCTTCTTTATGGAATCAGATTGCTCTCATCATAAGAAATAAGCCAGACATTGATGAGATTGATATTGATGACCTTTACAACAATCTTAGGGTTTACGAGATAATTAAAAGGGTTCCTTCAGGGTCTACTCTGCAATCTCAGAACTTGGCTTTTCTCTCCTCTAAGAATACTGGCAGTACTAATGAAGTTAGTACTGCCAGTGGAGATTTTGGGGTTAGCACTGCTGGTGGAATTAATCAAGTTTCATCTACTCCATGTGTACATGATGTAGCTTACTCTTTCCTTGCACAACCAACAACCAGTTCTCAACTTGAGAATGAGGATGTTCAGTAGATGGATGGAGATGACTTGGAGGAATTGGATCTTCGATGGCAGGTGGCTATGTTGACTGTAAGAGTAAAGAAGTTCATTCAGAGGACAGGAAGGAATATGAACTTCAAAGAAAAACGACATGTTTCTCTTGATAAGTCAAAGATGATGCTCAACTTGTCAAGAGAAGGCATTTTGCTAGAGAATGTAGATCTGGAAGAAATCAAGGGAGAAGATCTTATGGTAACAATGGCAGGAGCAATGCACCAACAACTGAATCTTCATCACATGCACTGGTGGCTCAAGATGGTCTAGGAAGCTATGACTGGAGCAATGATTTTGAAGTAGAACTAGTCAACTATGCTTTGATGGCAATCTCCTCTTCAACCTCATCAAGTTCTTCTGACAACGAGGTACAAAAATGTTCTAAACAATGTCTTGATTTATTTAAAACTCTTTAAAAGAACTATGATACTGAAAGAGAAAAACATAACAAAGCAAAACTAGAAATCAGGGGTTATGAGATAGCCTTAAGTCAATTAAGATCTAGGACTCGTGGACATGAATAGAATGAATTGGCTTGGGTGAGAAAATAATTTCACAACTATGAGCTTAAATGTAGAGAAATAAAAATTAACACTTTAAATCTTGAATAGAGAAAGTTTTTAATGGAAAAAGAATGAGTTAAAAAGAAAGATTGCAAAAATGGACGAATCATCCAGACTCATGATAAATACTAACGTCAAATGAGTTACTAGAGATAAAACTGGTTTAGGATATAGCACACAATTGAATGAATTAAAGTTAGCATTCATGAAAACATAGTGAGAATAGTTTTAGTGTTTTTAATGGCAGATCTAGTGATAAGAGTTTCCGACACTAGCAATGATAGGATATTCTAAAGCATAATGGTTATAAAACTTTCCCCCTCACCCTAACAGGAAAACTTCTTAACCCCCAAACCTACAGTATATTTACAAGGGTTAGATGAATATGCCATTAGGAATAAAATCATTGAGTCACAAACAACTGAGCTTAATACTAAAACAAGTGAGACTGCAGGTAAAACAAATGATGCAAATACTGAAAAGCCTAAGTCAATCAGTAGGTTTAGATGAATATGCCATTAGGAAGAAAATAATTAAGTAAAAAATAACTGATCTTAATACTAAAACAAGTGAGACTGTAGTTAAAACAAATGAAGCAAATACTCTAAAACCTAAGACAGTCTATGAATCAGTTAAAAGAGATTAAGTTATCATTGAGGATTGAAACTCAGATGATGAGGATGATGTGTCTGAAGTGCAAACAGTTAGTCCTGTTAAGACTAATGAGACTCAAACAGTTAAAACTAGAGTTGATAAAATTGGTCAAACTTCTCAGAAACAAGGAATTAGTTTTAAGAAAATAAAAGTTTGCTTTGTCTGTAAAAGTACTGACCATTTGATCAAAGATTGTAATTTTCATGACAAACAGAGTCAAGAACCTAAGCTGAAAACTATGGTCAATACTGGTCCAAGGGTGGACAAACCAGTATGGGATAATACTAAAAGGGTTAATCATCAAATTTTTTCAAAATACCCTCATTTAAGAAAGACTTTTGTCCCATCAGGAGTACTGACAAGAACAAGTTTGATTACTCCTGTTACGCAAAATGAGAAAAGAAAGCAGTTCACAAAGTTAGTACTGCTAGGCCAGTTAGTACTGCAAGGCCTGTTAGTACTGTTAGACCATTTGCTCCAAAATAGCACAAACTAGTGGTGCTATTAGACCAATTTACCCAAGAATGGACAATGTAAGACCAAGAGGCTCATATTCACCTATCAAGAGGTCTTACTACACAAAACCAACTTTTAGACCCAAAGACTTAAAACAAGATGTTAAAACTTTTGGGGTTCAAAATATGACTACTGCTGGGACAAGAGCAGTAGTTAATACTGGTAAGGGTAAGATGGATACTGACCTTAAAAAGTCAAGGTGGGTTTGGAGGCCTAAGGGAAATTACTTGGATCATGTGTCCAAAGACAGTGGATCATTCATGCTCAAGAAGGTTGAGTATGTTGACCCAAAAGGGATTTCCAAGTCTGTAATGGCTTGGATCCCTAAGAGATACTAATTCTCTTACCTTTTGTGCATGGCAATCCAGAGATCTTGTTACAGGATCATGCAGTGGTAGATAATGGTTGCTCTAGCCATATGACTGGCAACAAAGCTTATCTTTCCGACTATGAAGATTACAATGGAGGCTTTGTGGCTTTTGGAAGTGATCCCAAAGGAGGTAAAATAACGGGTAAAGGTAAAATCAAAACTGCTAATTTAGACTTTGATGATGTTTATTTTGTAGATGAACTTAAGTTTAACCTTTTCTCTGTCTCACAAATGTGTGACAAGAAAAATAGTGTCCTTTTTACTGAGTCTGAATGCCTTATCTTGTCTCCTAGCTTTAAGCTTCTTGATGAAAGTCAAGTTGTACTTAGAGCTCCTAGAAAGGATGATGTGTACAGCTTGGACTTAAAGAACATTGTTCCCTCTGGAGGTATAACTTGTTTATATGCAAATGCAACAGCAGATGAGTCTAAATTATGGCACAGGAGATTAGGTCATGTGAATTTCAAAAATATAAACAAACTTGTTAAAGGTCACCTAGTTAGAGGTTTACCTTCAAAAGTTTTTGTGAATGACCACACTTGTGTTGCCTGCAAGAAGGGTAAGCAACACAAGGCCTCCTGTAAGGCCAAGTTAGAAAGAATCATCAGAAAGCCCCTAGAATTACTTCATATGGACTTATTTGGACCTGTCTCTGTAGAAAGTATTAACAAGAAAAGGTACTGTTTGGTTGTGACTGATGATTTCAGCAGATTTAGTTGGGTATTTTTCTTAGCTACCAAGGATGAAACATCTGAAATCCTTTGTAAATTTATCATAGGCTTAGAAAACCAATTGAATCATAATGTTAAAATCATTAGATGTGATAATGGGACAGAGTTTAAGAACCATGTTATGAATGAATTATGTGCTAAGAAAGGAATAAAAAGGGAGTTTAGTGTGGCTAGAACTCCACAGCAGAATGGTGTTGCAGAAAGGAAAAACAGGACCCTAATTGAGGCAGCTAGAACTATGTTAGCAGACTCACTTTTACCTATCCCATTTTGGGCAGAGGCAGTAAATACTGCCTGTTATGTACTGAATAGGGTATTAGTGACCAAACCTCAAAATAAAACACCTTATAAACTATTAACATGTAACTCACCTAGTATTAGTTTTATGAAACCTTTTGGGTGCCCCTTGACCATTTTAAACACCTTAGATTCCTTGGGCAAATTTGATGGGAAATCTGATGAAGGTTATTTGCTTGGATACTTTACCACTAGTAAAGCCTTTAGAGTATACAACAAAAGGACCAAAAAGGTAGAAGAGAATCTACACATCAATTTTCTTGAAGATCAACCAAATGTGACAGGAACTGGTCATAATTGGATGTTTGATCTTGATTTTCTCACCAATTCAATGAATTATATTCATGTTAGTGTAGAAAATTAGGTTTTGTGGAATGTGGTACACAAGATTCTTATTGTTGCACGTTCATCGGAAAAGATAAAGGCTTACTAGGTACACATATGCTTCCAATACTTAACCTATGGAAAAGGATTCCAGTCAAAGATGTGGCTCTACCTGCACATGAAAAACCTTCTGAAAGTTCTCCTAAATACAATGATGTATAAGATTCAGAAGATGTTGCTGACAAGAAAGAACAACATCAGATGAAAGAAAGTGAACAAGACTTGCAAGATGAACTTGAGAAGATGGTTACTCAAGAATTGGCTGCTAAAGCTATGGATGATGTTTCAAGACAAGCCTTTGAAGAAGAAAAGAGGATAATTGCATCTCAAAAGAAGGCAGCTCAAGCTACCAGTACTAACAAACTTAGTACTGATAGGCAATCTGTTAGTACTGATAGGCCATTTGTTAGTACTGATAGGCCATCTGTTAGTACTCCCACATATGCAAATGCTGGTGAATCATCATTTGTCTATCTTGGAGGAAAAATACCTATTGATGCATCTACTCTCCCTAATGTTGATTTACCCATTGATCCAAATATGCCTGACTTGGAAGATGCTTCTGATACTCTCCCAAATGATGGATTATTCAATGGAACTTATGATGATGATGAAGATGTGGGTGCAGTGGCTAATTTCAACAACATGGATAACACCATTGCTGTTAGTCCTATTCCCACACTCAGAATTCATAAGGATCATCCAAAAGGACAAATTCTAGGAGATCCTACATCAGTAGTTCAAATAAGAGGAAAGATTCAAAAGGCTTCTTCATCACAACAAGCCTTGGTACGTTACATTCACAAACAGAACAAAACAAATCACAAGGATCATCAGAACTGTTTGTTTGCATGTTTTCTCTCTCAAGAAGAACCCAAGACTATATCACAAGCCTTACAAGATGAAAGCTGGGTTAAAGCAATGCAAGAGGAATTACTTCAGTTCAAACTACAGAAGGTTTGGGTACTTGTTGATTTGCCATATGGGAAAAAGGTAATTGGCACAAAGTGGGTCTTCAGGAATAAGAGGGATGAGAGAAGTATTGTTGTGAAAAATAAAGCACGGCTTGTAGCATAAGGGTTTAGACAGGAGGAAGGTATATATTATGATGAGGTTTTTGCACCTGTTACCAGAATTAAGGCAATTAGGTTATTTTTAGCCTTTGCATCATACATGGGATTTACTGTCTACCAAATGGATGTTAAAAGTGCATTTCTCTATGGCACTATTGAAGAGGATGGTGTTTGTACATCACATCAAGATATGTTGATCCTGCTCATCCAAACAAAGTCTATAAGGTGATCAAAGCACTTTATGGTCTACATCAAGCTCCTAGAGCTTGTTATGAGAAACTTTCTTCTTTTCTAATGGAAAATGGTTTCAGAAGAGGTACCATAGACAAAACATTGTTTATCAAGAAGAAAAAGAGTGACATTATGTTAGTCCAAGTGTATGTGGATGACATTATTTTTGGTTCTACAAAGAAGTCTATGTGTACAGAGTTTGAAGACTGTATGCACAAAAGATTCCAAATGAGCTCCATGGGTGAACTCACTTTCTTTTTGGGACTTCAAGTGAAGCAACAACCTGATGGAATCTTTATTAGTCAGGATAAGTATGTAGCTGACATCTTCAAGAAGTTTGATTTTTTGTCCATCAGAATAGCTACTACTCCTATTGAGTCTAATAAACCACTGGTCAAGGATGAGATGGTGTAGATGATAGTCGTACATGTATAAGGTCTAGATTGGCTCTATATTGTATTTGACTGCATCTAGGCCAGACATAATGTTTGCTGTTTATGCGTGTGCTAAATTCAGGTCACTCATAAGCATCACATTAAATGCAGTAAAAGATTTTTTAGGTACATCAAACATCAACCCAAATTAGGTTTATGGTATCCTAGGGATTCACCTTTTATATTAAAGGCTTACTCAGATAGTGACTATGAAGGAGCCAGCCTTGACAGAAAATCAACACTGTGGATGTCAATTTCTTGGGAGAAGATTGATATCTTGGCAATGCAAGAAGCAGACTATTGTGGCAAATTCTACTACTGAGGCAGAATATGTTGCAGCTGCTAACTGTTATGGGTAAGTATTATGGATAAAGAATCAAATGATGGATTATGGTTTTTTTAATTCATGAACACAAAATCCATATTGATAATAGTAGCCACTTATAAGTGTTATCAAGAATACTGTTGTCTTTCTAGGAACAAGGCATATGAGATCAATTTCTTTTTATAAGAGATTTCTATGAGAAAAGACTGATAGAAGTTATCAAGATTCACACTGATCATAATGTTGCAGACCTTCTCACCAAAGGATTTGATGTCACAAGATTTAACTTTTTGGTGGTTAGCATTGGATTATTGAATCTGTAGCTACAATTAAGGGGAGGCAAGATGATTTGTTATACAGTTTGTATGAAATATTTTAAGCAGAGGGATTTTGACCATGGTGATGAATCTCATTCAGTTATTTGGGTTCTAGAGAGTCATTAGAGAGAGATATGGATGGTACTGCAGAGTTTTTGTTGTCAAACTTGTTCGATTTTTGGTTAACAAAAGTTAGTATCGACAGGCTTAAAGTTAGTACCGACAGGCAAAGTTTGTACTGCTATAAAGCCGTTAGAGAAAATACCAGTAGGGGTCTAGAGTGTAATTTTTGGCGGTTTCTTCGCAATTGTGTGGGTTGGTGGGAGGTTATACTACTATTAATTCCCCTTCTAATTACACAATTGATTCTTCTTAGCTCTCTTAATCGATTTCAATTGACAAACCGTAATTATTCATCACCGAAGATTACAAATCAAATAAATGATGGCTAGTTTGGAATTTTGTTCTAAGCATAATATGTTGGCCTATTTGGAAAAGACGGATGGGAATACAAAGTTTCATCAGATTATGGACTTTCTCACACGCAGTTCAATTTATTATGCACTCACTGTAAGTCCCATAGTCTTAACTTCGTTTGTTGAACAGTTTTGGACGACTGCTAAGTCTAGAACAGTTAACAACATTAGTTATATTGATGGTATAAGTTGTTGGCAAGCCTGTGACTATCTCAGAGGCATCAATAAGAAGTGATCTTCTTTTTGATGATGCTGATGGGATAGATTCTTTGAATAATCAGGCTATATTTGATAATATTCAGCTAATGGGGTATGAGGGAGACCTAAATACCTTAACTTTTAACAAAGCCCTCTTTTCACCCCAATGGAAATTTCTTTTTCATAATCACTGAATCACTGCATTAGCTTCTAAATGCACATTCTTGGGATCAACTCCCTAATATTGCCACAGCCGTAATTTGTTTAGCCACTAATCAGAAATACAATTTTTCAAAATTAATTTTTGGTGGCATGATACGACACTTGGATGCAACTAAGAAGTTTGTAATGTATCCAAGATTTTTACAAATCTTTTTGAGCAATCAGTTAAAAGATGTACCTGTCCCCTTGGACCACTTTCCAGTCCCAACCCTAACTAAAAAGGTCTTGACATTTATGGTTAAAAAGGGTAAGAACTTTTCAGGGAAGGTTACACCTTTATTTGATTTTATGTTGGTTTCAACTAAACAGAGGATGGTGTGAGGCTTCAGAAAGACAATCTGATTCCACAACCCTTACCCTCTCCTCCCTCACCCAGTGCAGACCAACCTCAAACACAGACTGACCCTTCTCCTAGACCTTCTTCTTCTATAGCTATTCCTGATTCCAATCCAGAGGGTTCTGGTGGGAATCATGGAGGTCAGTCATCCAATGATACATCCCTGTCAGGGAATGAGGATGGTCTGACACTCCAAAGTGTATATGACCTTTTGTGTGTCTTTATGTAAATAGGTCACAGATCAAAGCCAAGAATTATAAACTCTTAAAGGCACAGATAAAGAAGCTTAAGAAGAAAGCCAAACCTGTTATCACACATCACAAAGCTTGGATGAAGAGTGTTGCACTGAAAACAAGATTGGCAAGGAAGACTTCTCTGAAGAAAACAGGGTACAATAGTCAAGGACTTCATGTTGACCCCGCCAAGATTGAAGCAGTCAAGAATTAGACATCTCCTACTACACCCACTGAAATACGTCAATTCTTAGAACTCGCCGATTATTATCGGAGATTTATCAAAGATTTCTCAAAGATTGAAAAGTCTTTGACTGAATTAACCCAGAAAAACAAGAAGTATATCTGGGGAAAAGACCAAGAGACAGCTTTTCAACTGCTTAAACAGAAGCTATGTGAAGCTGCAATCTTAGCATTACCAGAAGGAAATGACGATTTTGTTGTTTACTATGATGCAACCCATCAAGGTCTGGGAGCGGTGTTAATGCAAAGAGAGAAGGTTATTGCATATGCATCCCGACAACTTAAGCCTAATGAAGAAAACTATACCACTCATGATCTCAAATTAGGAGTAGTGTTCGATCTTAAAATTTGGAGACACTATATGTATGGCACCAAATGTACCGTGTTCACTGATCATAAAAGTCTTCAGTATGTCCTTGATCAGAAAGAGTTGAAAATGAGACAAATCCGTTGGCTAGAATTGCTTGCAGATTACGATTGTGAAATTTGTTACCATCCTGGAAAGGCAAATGTCGTAGCAGATGCGTTAAGCCGGAAGGAACGAATCAAACCACTCCGAGTTAGATCATTAGTTATGACCATTCATCCAAACTTACCCTTACAAATTCTTAAAGCCCAAACTGAAGCACTCAAAGAAGAAAATATCAAAGCTAAAAACTTATGAGGAATGGACAAATCATTTAAAATACATCCTGATGGAACCCGATGTATCAAGAATCGAAGTTGGTTACCACTATTTGGTAATCTGAGAGACTTGATCATGCATGAGTCCCATAAATCGAAGGATTCCATTCACCCAGGTTCTGACAAGATGTATCAGGATCTAAAGAAACTCTATTGGTGGCCTAATATGAAGGCAATCATCGCTAAGTATGTTGGAAAATGTTTAACATTCTCTAGAGTAAAAGAAGAATGTCAGAAGCCATCCGACTTACTGGTACAACCGAAGATTCCTATGTGGAAGTGGGAGACAATAATAATAGATTTCATCACAAAACTACCCAAAAACTCTAACAGACATGACACAATCTGGGTCATTGTCGATTGCCTCACCAAATCCGCACATTTCATCCCTACCCGAGAGACAGATAGTATGGAAACCCTTACAAGATTATACATAAAGACAATAGTCTCCCGGCATGGAATGCCAATATCTATCATCTCGGATCATGACAATCAATTCACATCTAGATTCTGGAAATCATTACAAAGTGCTTTGGGTACTCAATTAGATATGAGTATAACATATCATCTTGAAACTGATGGGCAAAGTGAAAGGACCATCCAAACACTCGAAGACATGCTTAGAGCCTGTGTTATAGATTTTGGAAAAGGATGGGAAAAACACTTACCATTAGTATAATTTTCTTACAATAACAGTTACCATGCGAGTATTAAGGTAGCACCATTTGAGGCACTTTATGGTCGAAAGTGTAGATCACCTGTTTGTTGGGCCGAAGTTGGAGATGTTCAACTTACGGGACCAGAAATAATCCATGAAACCACTAAGAAGATAATGCAAATTCGACAACGCTTGCAAGCTGCAAGAGACCGACAGAGAAGTTATGCCAATATAAGACGAAAGCCTTTAGAATTTCAAGTTAGAGATCGTGTTATGTTAAAAGTGTCACCTCGTAAAGGTGTCATCCGATTTGGAAAACGAGGAAAGCTTAACCCCCGGTACATTGGACCATTCAAAATCCTTGAACGGATTGGCCCAGTGGCATATAAACTTGAGCTTCCTGAAGAGCTCAGTAATGTCCACAATACCTTCCATGTTTCTA
This sequence comes from Tanacetum coccineum, assembly GCA_026074375.1. Classification (NCBI taxonomy): domain Eukaryota; kingdom Viridiplantae; phylum Streptophyta; class Magnoliopsida; order Asterales; family Asteraceae; genus Tanacetum; species Tanacetum coccineum. Next base: position 26,358 of record BQNB010083150.1, read on the forward strand.
ATCTAAAGAAATGCTTATCTGACGAATCCCTTGTCATTCCAATGAAAGAGCTTCGACTCGATGACAAACTCAACTTTGTGGAAGAACCAGTGGAGATCATGGATCGAGAAGTCAAGCAACTGAAACAAAGTCGTATTCCTATAGTCAAAGTAAGATGGAACTCTAAAAGAGGACCAGAATTTACATGGGAACGCGAAGATCAAATTCGTGCCAAGTATCCACATCTGTTTTCAAACATCACTCCGGCATCCAACTAAATCTCGGGACGAGATTTCTTTTAAGGGAGGGAGACTATAACAACCCGTAATTTTCATCAATGTAATTATCCATCTATTAAATTAGATGCACTGTAATATCCATCTATTATATATATACCACCTTTTTACAGGGAAATTTTTGCTTTATCTCATTATGCAACGTAACTTGCATCTCTAAAGTAAACGAGCTCACGCAACCTCAATTGCCATCTATATCTATGTTTATATCATGTAAACATCCTAATATGTCAAGTCTATATCTTAATATCATTTTTACCAAGTACATTATCCATTTAACGTACCATTTACAATGTTATATCAAAACAGACTTTATCTATTAACATTTATATCAAAACCCTAATTATATGTAATGTATACATATAAAATGAATGTGCAAACCTTCAAGCATGTGTACAAGTGTACAATGCACAACATTTGAAATATAATTTTCTGTTAGGAATTATGCATTCCAGACTTAATACCGTTAGTTATATTAGTTAGTACCGCTAGTTGTAATTTTTACTAACAGTACAAAATGTTAGTACTGATCAAATAGTTAGTACCGTTAGTATAAAATAGTTAGTACCATTTATGAGATATACATGAGATATCTTAGGAAAAGATATGCATGATCTTTATACGCATTTTGTAAAGCCCATTAGGGTTTCCTTGGTCTATAAAAGGAACCCTAGGCATAGTTAGTAGATATATTTCTACACAGATCAATAAAGATCTATTAGCAATCATAGTCGTTGTAATTTGTAACCTAGGTAGATTCAAGTGATAATATATAAAAGTTCTTTTGTGGTATTTGTTATTGTTCTTCTTAGCATTATTGATTAGATTCCGCATAATCAATAGTGTTCACTTAGTGCTTCAATATTGTTGCTTTAGAACTATTTAAAGGAGCAAACTCTTTGCAAGCTGAAGGTTTAGATCTATTTAGTTAATCAATCCAACAAGTGGTATCAGAGCTTGTGTGGAAACTCTGATTAAGAAGAACTCAACTGTAAGATGGCAGAACAAGACATTCCTCCACCCACAATCACTGCAATGAAGATCCCTATCATCAGGAAGGGAGAGTTTGATATATGGAGCATGAGAATGCGCCAATATATCTTTCATACAGACCATAATCTATGGGATGTCATTATCAATGGAGATTTAGAAGAAGAGCCTGCACCAACAACTGGAGAAACTTCTGCTCCTCCTGCTCCTAAGACTGCCAAACAACTGGCTGCTAGAAGAAATCAAGAAAGAGTTAAAAGCATCTTGCTTTTAGCAATACCTGATGAATACCTCCTCAAGTTTCACAATGTTGCTGATGCTAAATCACTTTGGGAGGCAATTAAATCGAGATTTGGTGGTAATGTAGAATCCAAGAAGATGCAGAAAAATGTTCTAAAACATCAATTTGAAAATTTTTCTACTGCATCAAATGAAAGCTTGGACAAAGCTTATGATAGATTCCAGAAACTGATAAGTCAATTGGAGGTTCATGGTGCTCCAATTTCAAAGGAAGACATCAACCAGAAGTTCCTTAGAAGCCTTCCTTCTTCATGGAATCAGATTGCCCTCATCATGAGAAATAAGCCTGACATTGATGAGATTGATATTGATGACCTTTACAACAATCTTAGGGTGTATGAAGATGAATTGAAAAGGTCTTCAGGTTCCAACTCTGCTTCTCAGAATTTGGCTTTTCTCTCCTCTGAAAATACTGGCAGTACTAATGAAGTTAGTACTGCCAGTGGAGATTTTGGGGTTAGTACTGCTGGTGGAATTAATCAAGTTCCATCTACTCCATGTGCTCATGATATAGCTTACTCCTTCCTTGCACAACCAACAACCAGTCCTCAACTTGAGAATGAGGATTTTCAGCAGATGGATGGAGATGACTTGGAGGAATTGGATCTTCGATGGCAGGTGGCTATGTTGACTGTCAGGGTCAAGAAGTTCATTCAAAGGACAAGAAGAAATATGGACTTCAAAGAAAAATGACCTGTTTCTCTTCATAAGTCAAAGATTGAGTGCTATAACTGTCACAGAAAAGGGCATTTTGCTAGAGAATGTAGATCTGGAAAGAGTCAAGGGAGAAGATGTTAGGTTTAAGAAAAAGACTCGGTCACCTCGTGTATTGTCTAGAATAGCATAGCTTGTAGTTTAATAGGTCTTTTACCAACTTGTAAGCCTATACCATAGCCTTTTGGGGCATCTAAACTCTTGTATAAATACCCCTTTCCAGCCATGGGAAGGGGTTGGTTGTTCATTTGATAACACATACACTTAAAGGTGTTTTCTCTCACTAGACTAGTCACCTTCTCTCTCTAGAAATTTGGCCAACCCATCATTCCTAAGCTTGTATTGTGATATCCAATATACTACAATTGGTATCAGAGCCCTTAGAACAACCCATAGAGCCAATCCTTTAGGAACTACACCAACTATTTGTTTCGTTACACCTTTGTATTTCCCGAGTCTTGTGTCAAAATTTTCTATC
>BQNB010083151.1:0-29114 GCA_026074375.1 Tanacetum coccineum
TAGAATCCTAATTATAGTTAAACTTTGTTTTCTTTTTTTTCTCCTTTCCCTATAACCGGTCGACTAAACACCCCTTTATTTATTTTTATATTTTTTTTATTTAATTATAATTAACTAATTTTCTTCATTACCTTAAGTTCTCATAAAAACCTAAGCTAATTTGGGTAAACCTTTTTACTTAAACGCTACTTGCTAAACTTTCTAAAAATAACTTTTCGGTTCACATTTCACTTTCTATATTTAGAAAGTCTACTATAAATATCTAAATTTCACTCACTTTACTTATTTCCATCATGATAAATTTCCCATAAACGCTTAACACAAAATCATCCAACTATTAACGTAGCATTGCATGCATCATGCCATTCCTTTCCATTATAACTATATGTGAACAAATGGAATACTCATAACCAAACACAAACGCACTCAAAATGAGATGATCATACACCTCAAAATGATATCATGCACATATTCAAACCACTTAGCACACATATATAACATATAGCACATAAGGAAATTACACAAAATAAACTCTTAGCCATTTCTAAAGGTATCACTAACTTGATTAAATCACGGATGTCACAGGAAAGGCACGAAGCATAAGTTGATCTTGAGTTATGTTTAGGATGTGGAATAAGTCAACAATCTCTAGAACTTTTTAGATGTGTTCATTTGCATCTTCATGTTCCAAACCACTGAAAGTATTATCATGAATTTCTTTGAGAAATTGCCCTTTTAGTTCAAATTGGGCATTAGCATCAATCTTGGGCCTAGCGACGCCCGATCCGTATTCACTACGTGTTTTACTCATGTATTGCTCTATTGTTTCCGCCATTATTTCTGTCACTTCTTCTTCTATATACTCTTCGATGTCAGAAAATTGATCGAACTTAGGTGAATTCTATTCCACGAGACTTGGTGTTTCGAAAAGCTTCCTTCTTGAGCGAAATACTCGTTTTGGGTTTTCCAAAGGCGGAAATAGTTCCTTAGTGGAACTTCGTGTCATGCACCACCTGAAACAGAGAATCAATCAGTAGGATATGCTCTTGCAAAAAGGAATACAGAAATTTAAACACCGAAATCAATTTTAGTTTCTGTTGCTGTATTAGATGACAAATACGCCATATTCTATTGATTAGCATACGTCGTATCAGTCTGTTGAGTGATAGTACGCCATATTGACTTAACAGAATATGTCATATTGTTTGGAAGAACAGATACGCCATTTAGACAGCAAAAACAATATGATGTTCTGAGCAGAAGGTTTGATACGCTGCATCTAATTGGTGGATACGCCGTATCAGGTGATCAATCAGAACATAATACTTTTAAATACATAACAAAATGCAATTAATTTAAACACACAATTAGCAATCAAAATTAAATTAACTAATTTACACTAAGCAAGTTAAAGGTTAGAAATACTAATAAGAATAAAGATTAAACAAATTCACTCCCTGGTCGCGGCGCCAAAAATTTGATGTGTCGTTATGAGTAGGTTTTATGTTATCAAGTTTTACATTTATATTTAGCCGACAAACCTAAAGACAACACTCTAACGGGCAGTGTACCCGGTCAAGATGTAGCTTCACGGTAAGTAGGTGTTAAACACTAAGAGCGAACGTTAACCTAATATTCTATCAATATTTTAATCTATCTAGATTAGTCTAATTACGGGTTAAACCTATGTTGTACATATTTACTAGTCGTAAAAGGGGGGTTTTCAGCCTGAGAGACTGACACAGGTTTAGTGGTGACAAATATTAATTCTAAACACAATAAACACGAAATCAAATAATCAAAAAATAAAGGAGCGATACAAGCCAAATAATAGAAAACTGTATTAACCATGTTAAATCCGATTAGATGTTGATTTGTTTGTTTAGTGCAATGGCTACTTATTTCGAGGCGGCATATCATTCTTAAGACTTAGGCGGTACTTCTTCCTAAGACCTAGATACGAACAATCCTGTCACGATTAACGCATCCGCATAAAGCATCCATTAGTCTAATTATAATCTATCATAGGGAATTAAAACAGTGGTGATCCTGTTAATACCCTAGCCCATCAGGACTTTACCCACTTATTGCTTGATGATGTTTTATATACCGATAGTCCACCACACAAATCATTACCAATTAATTAAGAACGTACTCGCTGAAACAATATCGGTTCACCTGCAGGTTCAACTAAGCTCATAATCAAAGGGCAATGATAGGGTGTCATTTGTGATCCTATTGGTCCGGGTATACAAAACACAACATGGAGAGCTATCCCAGTATCTAGATTATGTGTTAAGTCTCACTAGACCAAGTTGAATGATAGGTCGCATGTACAAGCACATAAACAAGTATAAGGCGTTAAACATAATTAAACAACAACGATAAATTAAGCAAGCCGAATTAAAAAAATCAAACATTATAATCTTCATTAACATGGCTAATACCCGAGGGTATTAGCCTACAATCATTGTAATTATATAAATGCGATCAAACAATGAAAATCGAATGATTAAGAGGGTAAAAATTACACGATGTCTTCTATGGAATTATGGTTGGTGCTTGACCTTGGTTGCTCCTTATTTCTTGAGAAATTCGACTTCAGAGTGTATGGTATAGAGAATGTAATTTTGGCACCCCAAAACTCGTTTTTGAGTCTCGTATTTATAGTGTCTGAAAATGTCTGGATACGCCGTATGGAGTAAGGTCTATACGGTGTATGGGGTTAATTTCCTTGGAGTGCACGATACGTTCAAATCAATTAAGATTAATTGCCATCAATCACATTAACTGCAGATCTTTGATTGACGATTAGCTGGATACGACGTATAGGTGAAGAGTGATACGCCGGATTGGGAATTAAACGTACGCGTATTCTTGTGATGAGCTGGCATTGATACGCCGTATCCTCTTTGCTGGATACGACGTATGGTATCAGATATGAGTTTTCTTCAAATGTCTTCGTTTTAGCTCTAGAATTGCGCCTTTTAGCTTCGTCTTCACAAATCACTCCATAATTACTGCAATCATAAACTTTAAGCAATTAAGTACCAATATCTTGCAATACTTATATAAAAATGGGTAAAATGTATGGGATAAATGATGGTAAAATGTGACATTATTTGATGTTATCAAATAACTACCCACTTGAATCCTACTTGTCCTCAAGTAGACTTTAGAAAATTTTTGAAAATGTATCCTAACGGAGGTTTAGGATTTTTCCGTTAAGCAATTTTTTTGTTCTAACCACCTGTACAAAACCAAGCACCTCACGAAATATGGGAATGAAAACACTCAGATCACTAAACTAATCTAGGGTGTAACATTTAAATGGTACGCTCATTTGCTCAGTCGTGATTAGCTTCATATCATATGCTTGGCAAGGATACACATCTCCACCACTAGAGCTAAGGAGTAACAAGTCAAAAGGTAAATTAAGTTTTTATAAATAGGCTTAGGGTTGATCATTCTTTAATATTTCACCAAAGGTTATGATGAAGAATGATATAGGGTATAGGGCTTCTAACTTTCACCGAAGGTCGTCATCCAACAAAGGAGCTGAGTCACGCATACATGGCTGTAACGATGGAATAGACATGCATAGCTCGTACACATCCTCATTCGAGTAGATCCTAAGGTTAGTCATCAAGACAGGGAAGCAAATGGTTGTTAAATAAAATTTACAAAACAAATAGATTAAAGCCAACAAATAAAGTACGGTTGCTAGTAACTTTCCCATCCGTTCCATGACAAAGACTTGAACATATAAACAAACGCCTCGATCATAGATATGATAAAGACAACCTAAGTTGGCGTTCCCATAACGGTCAACTTCCCTTATATCCCAAACTTTACATACTTTACAAGATAAGTGGTGATAACAGCCACTTTTTACAATACTTTACATAGTTGATTTTACGAATGTATCAACGCATAATCGATCCTTTCAAATAATCTTTTCAGTATAAGCTCAATGAACCGACTATCTTTCTTTTAACTATTTTTTAAAATAATACATCATAAACCTCAGTGTATTTTCACCATCTTCACTATCATCATTCGTCCGGCTAATTTTTCCTTTTAACATTTCTTCTTCGGACATAATACATAATCGCGAAAGTAGCAAAATACACGAGCTAAAAATATAGCCATTGCATTGTGCAATTTTCCCGACCACAACAGATAAAGAAAAATTTCACTTTGACGCAAGAACTACAAAACCTTACACGAAAGCAACTAGCAACTTTTGATTAAAATAGGCTTTAATCTACACGATAGGCTAAGGTGTAAAGGTGAAACGAAACAATTTAATTGGTGTGGAAAAAGAAAGAAATGGCTCAGCAGGTTATTCTAGGGGTATCTTACTCTAAAAGTGAGAGTAAGCAAAGGGTTACACTGGGGTTAACAATATGTAGGCTTTTTGGTTTAATCCTAGAAATTTACCAGTTAAGCATGTTACTCCATCTAAATCCATAGTACTCATCATTGAGGTCTCGAGTGATATACCAAGCCAAGTTCTAAAGTCCACTACATCACCGACACACTCATATTTTTGTGGAATTTTTAGTAAGCAATTGGAAACGGAATTGGCTTAATTCTCACAAATTGACATTAAGGGTTATAGTGCACGAGGTAATGTAACTAGTGATTTTTCACAAAAAGTCATGCTAAAAAAATTAAATTTGGCCTATTTTTAAGCATGTAGCATGTTATTAGCAAAAATAAGGACAAGTACGTTTTAATTCCCCATCCTCCCACTTAAATTATACAACGTCCTCGTTGTATAGATAAAACAGTTAAATAATATGGGAAATAGAATTAGAACGAGGAAACTCTCCTGATAGTTTGCTCCGGATGGTTATCCATTTTGAGTGTTTGAGCAAAAAGTGTGTTGGCGAGGTCTTTAGAATGCCCATGTGAGTTCAACACACGTCATTTTTAGATTATACCATTAAGTCAATTTCGTTTACAGGAAAGTTTAGTAGACGTTCGTGCAATTTATATCTCGGCTATCCTACAATACAGGCAAATAATTAAACACACAACTGTACAGGTTACAATACACCTTATCACAAACCCTAGGATACGCCGTATGTAAACCTGTAAAAATAATTTAAATACATGGAAATTAAATACTGGAATTTAAAAATACTGATAACGTCCAGACATACATACGTCGTATCCTGAGGGGTTCGATACGCCGTATGTAATGTCTGGGAAGACAGACTCAACAATTAATTTAAATTCAAACAATTTAAATGCGACAAACAATATAAAAACAATCGGGTTGTCTCCTGGGAAGCACTTTTGTTTCAGTCGGTCTTTAAGTTCGACCTTTTTTCCAACTCTTCATGCTTTATTAATTGGTGCGCGTTACGGTCCATCCGCGATCTTTTTTGTTGAAGAGGTCGTGGTAGATGCAAGACGTGCTCCCGGGGGGTTCTTTCCACAATGCTTATTTTGCTTGGTCCCACAACAACAAATTCTTCATCAAGGCCCATCGAATATCGTACGACTGTGAATTCTTTAGTTTTGCACAGCTCGTCAGGATTACTGATGTCGCGATGAGCGAGGATTGGTATTGGAGAATAACCCCTATCTATAATTTCGTAGATATATTTTCCGTCTTGTGCATCCAAGTATGGTTTATAAAATGAATCTGAGCATGTCTTTTTGTAATTTTCCTCACGTGGTTCGTCGTCGAGGTCGCCAATCGTTCCCTCAGTACGTTCATTCACATAAAATTCCCATAGCCCATTTTGGGTGTTTTTGTCAATCTCCCAATAGTTGTCAAATTTTAATGCCAGCCAATATAAAAATTCTAGGCAATCCATTTCGTTGTCCAAGTCATCTGGCACCTTACTATTGCAGGAATGGGATAAAGGGTAATATTTATGAGAGAACTTATTACATAGTTTATTCCAACCGATGGTTGTTCCCTCGATCTCATTGCTCCACCATTTTTTAGCATCACCACTAAGTGATTTTGAGAAGACGTGCAATCGAAGTTCGTTTTTATCCACATCAGGAATCCTGATCCATTCAGTTATTTCGAGCACTCTTGTAATGTGGTCAATAACATCTCCCCTGTTAATGCCATTGAAGGCGTTGTCACTTAGTATTTTTAGGAATTCATCGCCAATTTTTAGTTTCGGCATCTTGATCATTGGCAAGCTAGCATGATTTCTTTCTCCATCCTTTGCGTTATTATTATTTGACATTGTCCCCTGAGTTGTAACTAGCAAACACCGCTTTCTTAAAATGGGAAAAATGTCAGTAGAAAATAGAGAATTAAACGCGAAGAATTTGAGATTGTTGCTATATCAGATGACCCATACGCCGTATTCTATTAATTTGTATACGCCGTATGAATTTGTGGAATATCAGTACGCCGTATTGTGTTTACAGAATACGTCGTATCGTTTGGGAGAACAGATACGTCATTTAGAGTGTAAAAACAATACGCTGTTCTGAGCAGAAGGTTTGATACGCCGCATCCAACTAGTGGATACGCCGTATCAGATGATCAACCTGAATACTTTTTAAACACAATTAAACAATGCAATAAATTGAACACACAATTAGCAACCAAAATTAAATTAATTAATTAACACTAAGCAAGTTAAAGGTTAGAAATACTAATAAGAATAAAGATTAAACAATTCACTCCCTAGTAATGACGCCAAAAACTTGATGTGTTTGTTATAGTAGGTGGTTATTTTGGGATTATCAAGTTTTAAATTTATATTTAGCCGACAAACCTAAAGACAACACTCTAACGGGCAATGTACCCAGTCAAGATGTAGCTTCGCGGTAAGTAGGGTGTCGAACACTAAGAGTGAATGTTAACCTAATATTCTATCAGTATTTTAATCTATCTAGATTAGTATAATTACGGGTTAAACCTATGTTGTACATATTTACTAGTGGTAAAAGGGGGGTTTTCATCCTGAGAGACTGACACGGGTTTAGTGGTGACAAATATTAATTCTAAACACAATAAACACGAAATCAAATATTCACATGATAAAGGAGCGGTACAAGCCAAATAATAGAAAACTGTATTAACCATGTTAAATCTGATTAGATGTTGATTTGTTTGTTTAGTGCAATGGCTACTTATTTCGAGGCGGCATATCATTTTTAAAACTTAGGCGGTACTTCTTCCTAAGACCTAGATACGAACAATCCTGTCACGATTAACGCATTCGCATAAAGCATCCATTAGTCTAATTATAATCTATCATAGGGAATTAAAGCAGTGGTGATCCTGTTAATACCCTAGCCCATCGGGACTTTACCCACTTATTGCTTGATGTTGTTTTATACACCGGTAGTCCACCACCCAAATCAATACCAATTAATTAAGAACAATACTGGTTGAACAATTATCGGGTCACCTGCCGGTCCAACTAAGCTCATAATCAAAGGGTAAGGACAGGGTGTCATTTGTGATCCTATTGGTCCGGGCATACAAAACACAACATGGAGAGCTATCCCGGCATCTAGATTACGGGTTAAGTCTCACTAGACCCAGTTGAATGATAGGTCGCATGTACAAGCACATAAACAAGTATAAGGCGATAAACATAATTAAACAACAACGATAAATTAAGCAAGCCGGATTAAAACAAACCAAACATTATAATCTTCATTAACATGGCTAATACCCGAGGGAGTTAGCCTACAATCATTGTAATTATACAAACGTGATCAAAAAATGAAAATCGAATGATTAAGAGAGTAAAAATTACACGATGTCTTCTATGGAATTATAATTGGTGCTTGACCTTGGCTGCTCTTTATTTCTTGAAAATTTTGACTTTAGAGTGTATGGTATAGAGAATGTATTTTTGCACTCCGAAACTCGTTTTTGAGTCTCGTATTTTTAGTGTCTGAAATTGTCTGGATACGCCGTATGGAGTATGGTCTATACGGTGTATAGGGTTAATTTCCTTGGAGTGCGCGATACGTTCAAATCATTTAAGATTAATTGCGATCAATCACATTAACTGCAGATCTTTGACTGACGACCAGCTAGATACGGCGTATAGGTGAAGAGTGATACGCCGGATTGAGAATTAAACGTACGCGTATTCTTGTGATAAGCTGGCGCTGATACGCCGTATCTTCTTTGCTGGATACAGCGTATGGTAGCAGATATGGGTTTTTTTCAAATGTCTTCGTTTTAGCTCCAGAATTACGCCCTTTAGCTTCGTCTTCACAAATCACTCCATAATTACTGCAATCGTAAACTTTAAGTAATTAAGTACCAATATCTTGCAATAATTATATAAAAGTGGATAAAATATATGGGATAAATGATGGTAAAATGGGGCATTATTTGATGTTAGCATTTCATCTTATATTTTTGCTTTTATTTGTGTAACATGCATTTGAAGGTAGTGAGAAATAGGAGTATGATGAGAAGCTTAAAGAGGTGGAAGCTATTTGCAACCCAATCATTATCGCTGTCATGTTATGGTAATGAAATGTAATAGATACTTGGATTGATATTTGTTGTTGCTGCTAGATTTATATTAGGAAAAGAAGGACCGATAGTTCACACTAATCTTTGTGTTATACATTTCTAAATTTCAGTGTCCTCATAAACAATGTACAAGATCATTTTTGGATATCTTTTCAAAAGAATGCTATGTTTGTTTTTCTATGGTTTACATAGGTTACTTAAAATGATGCTACATTGCAGTTGTCTTTTATGAAGTCATATTAGTGTCTTAAATTCTATGCATCTTTAGTGAAGGAATGTAGGGGTATATTTGAGTTGTTCATTGCCTGAATTACGCAAATTTTGTTAAATTGGTATTTTAAATAAGGTTTTTTTATAGTTTAACGAGACAACAGGTAAGTTGATTTTTTAAGTTTTTAACCGATATGTAGATTTGAGGTTAACTCAACTTATTTTATAACTATTTGGCTAAAAAATGCGATGCACGTTTCAATTAGATGCACCATCATAGTAAAAGTTCAATTTTTCTCAAAAAACAAGTCTGGTGCAACGCACTAGAACGTCTTTCAAAACAAACCATCAACATACAAACTTACACGATGCCCCATAAAAGCAAAACGCCAAATTCGTCCTTTTTCATCAGTCTATTTATCGGTTTCTTGAATAATAACAATAGTCACATTCGTATATACTTGATGCACGTTTGTCAATATATGAGTGCTTATTAGAATCAATATTTATGTCCAACACGTACATCTATGTTATAGTTTAGTCAATAACATTGATCAAGTCCAACTTTTCCTTCTTTTTTAATAGTCGAGTTGGTTGAAGTCCAACTATATAACATGTTTTCAATTACATTCATAAACAAATTCAACTGATTAAACCTAATTTTCAAAAAACTATAGCCGTTTAACCTTTCGTTAACTCAAACAACAAGCACTGAACAGCTACATACAACCCGTGTGCATCGCACGGGTCTGAATGCTTCGTTATATTAAAGTTACTCCGTCACAATAATTGCATTTTGAGTAAAATAAGGTATACTTATAAACTCATATTTAAACTAGGAAATTGGAATTAGACTTTTTTTATTTCTATTGTTACATTGTAATTGATATACGTAATATTTAGTGTTTGAGTGTATATGTTTGCACCAGATAAAAGATAAATGTGTTCACATAAACACTATACAACTGACTAGTAGGGATGAAAAAGAGTCGAGTCGGGCCCGAGTCTATCAGAGCTCGAGCTCGGCTCGTTTAGGTCGCGAGCACAATCGAGCTTTATAAGAAAAGCTCGGGCTTAGGATCGATTGATAAAAAAGCTGCAACTTAAGCTTGAGCTCTGGCTTACTCTAGCTTTTTACCAATCCCTGCTCGAGCTTTTCACGAGCCGCTCAGCTCATTTCTACCCCTACATCTAAATAATCGTTTTGAGTTTGTTATCGAATGTCTAATAACCTACAAAAGAAAAGTTATAAAGAAAATCCATACAATATGATATTGGTTAAGATCAATCGTTTGACCGGGTTTGACTGGAATTTGACCGGGTTTGGCCGGCATCTGACTAGGTTTGATCGGAACTTGATTGGTTTTTGCCGAAACCTGACCGGGTTTGACCGGAATTTAACTGGGTTTTGCTGGGTTTGACCGGAATCTGCCAGGTTTGGTCGGATTTGACCGGAATCATACCGGGTTTGATCAGAATCTGGTCGGGTTTGACTGGGTTTGGCCGAGTTTTGACTGCCTTTTGACAGCTCTCATTAGAGATGTCTTTCATTTTGGGGAAGTGGCCACATACGAAGGTCGATCGGTCTTTCATTTTTCTTATTCTCGGGATAATTCCTATTCTAAAGCTATGTTCATGTTCATGTGTTCTGCATATGGATCCTATTCGAGGCAATCATACTGCCTTGAACAGTCTTATGCAAAGATAGCATTTGATGGTGTCTTGTTTTATAAGTTCAAGTTATAAAACAATTATACTTCTTACACTTTGTCTGAGATAGGGAGCCGGCTTTTAAAAATTATGTTTTCCGTTTACCGTGTTTCCTATGTTTTACTCTCCCCCTTTGTTAACTTGTATTGTGTTTCCAAACTTATATAATCGAACAATTATGGTTTACATGTGGACATGTCAATGCAATTATCTTAAAGAAGAATGGAGAGGGAGGGTACCCGAGACATCTCAAGATATTTGTTCAAGATTTGATAATTTACGCTTCATCTTACTTGAGGTAGCGTGTGTGTTTTCTGACTTGTGTACGCTTCATCCAAAACATATTAATGTTCCTTTACTAATATGACACTTTTTCACATTGGGGGACATTAACGCCTTTCTAATATACGTTCTTTTACGAGTTACGCTTTTTTTGAATGAGACACGGAAAAATAAAAACTATAGTAATGATTTTAGGTGGCTTTGTTAGTATAAGAGTTTTTTTACATTCTCACTTCGGCTTACACTAATAGGAAAGTTGAACTGAATCTTGTTCGTTTGTGCCATGTTACGCAGCGCCAAATTCATTTGACTGTGGGTCTTTCTTGCGTCATTACGTAGAACCCTTTTTTAAACATGCTCCAGTTAATTTCAAATCCATTCAAAATATCAAAGGGAGTGCGACTTTGTAAGTTAACTGGCTCATCTTTCAATCTCATAGCGTCAATCGTAGTTACATGTTTAATTTATTTTTTTAATATGAAAACAAGAATTTGAAACAATTATTTAAAACTACATATTAATGTTAATCAGATAAAGACCCTTTATAGTATACTTGACGTCACCCCTTTGTTTAGCATCTTGTATTGTGACTATGCGTTTTAATACGAATCACATATTTTTCAGCTAAATGTGGACTGGTTTCCGTCTGTTGATGCATCCCTTAAAAGGGTGGTTATCCAGAGATTAGTATATGATCTCCTAGAGGCACCTTCTCACGAAGCTCCTCCCGTACGTTCCAATGATGATAACATCCATAAAGAAACTGTTGTAAATTTCTTTTCGTTCAATAATAATCCTTCAACAGTTTGTCAAACTTCTCACGATGATGAGGAAATTGAAATATCTTCGTTACCATCAATATCTATGACAACGTAACCAGGTCCTGTAGGTCCTACTGAGTCTTTAAAACCGACCTTTGAACCAAGATCATTTCTAAGTATGCAATTCCCTTCTTTCAACGAGGCAACGTTTAGTGGGTACAAAAGTTCCCTAGCGCCATCACTTGAGGTAACTCTATTCTAGTTTTTGTCATGTAAAGTCCTAAACTACATGTGTCAAAATGGTCAGGTTGGGTAACAAGTCAAAATGGTGTACGGGTCAGGTCAGTTGGGTTTACACGAAACACCTTTTTCCATTTTTTTAATAATTTTCTATAAGTAGTTAGTGCCTTAAAAACAATTATACTTTGAATAACATTAGTTGGAAATTTTATGCATTGTAAATAAACTTTGGGGGGCTTTTGATCCATTACATATAATCGTAACTTGAATTTGACCCGTTGATGATTGTTTTGGGTTATTTTTGACATTTTAGCCTAATATAACACAACTTTCATTTGGAAAACAGGAATGTTGGTTTGTGCTCATATCATACGGATATTTATACGGCTAGGAATACGTGAGCCTACAAGGTCACACACTTTATACATTTAGGTTTCATTCTATTAATGTTAATAATAATATAATTGTATATTTATTATTTATATTAATATATGATTCGAAGAATGAACACTAACGGTCGTTAATTAGCTTGTTAGATGTAACTAACTAATAAGGCTTTTTAATTAATGGGTAATTAAATGTAATTAACCATAAATAATTAGAAAAGGAAAAAAGTTAACCCCAAAGGGGTGGGGGCTTTAGTTCGACAGGCCTAAGGACCCAAGGGGGGTCGGATTGGGCTTTTGAGCTATCTTTTCCTACAAGGAATGTATTTTAGGTAAACCCTAAATCTATCCCTATATAAGGAGGATCCTAGAGATCATTATTCTCATCCCTTCTCCCTTTCTTCTCTTGGTTCGATCATAGAAACAAACCCAAAGGGTTTTTCTAGTTTTGTTTTCTTGATGTTCACATATTCGTTGGTCAAGAACTAGCATTCGGGTGATACTGCTTGACGTGTAGTGTATGAACCACGTGAAGGTTACTTACTTTAGTAACTTGTAGTAGTTTTCGGTAAGCATGTTTATTACACATGTGCGTATACTCAAAGAAACTTGCGTTCGTCACAAGCTTGATTGCTATCGGTATGTTTCCTTATTTATGTTTTTATGTGTTAATTATTTATGCTATATGAATTATATCCGCTGCGTAGCTCGTAGAATATTAGTGTAATATTAGGGTTAATGATTAACCAATTCCAACAGTGGCATCACGAGCCAAATCATATAGCGTAGTAATTACATAAAAAACATAAATATTATGTAAAATTCGGCGCATATATATGTGTAATTGTTACCTTTTATGTGAAATTTATTTTTGAAAATATTTATAGAAATAATCTTGCTTAAAATTTGTCACATAAATAAGGTAATAGTATATAGGGATATATTTTACATGTTTTTATCTAAAATGCTTATTTGTTTTAATTGCGTTTTATATTTGCTATAAATATTTGTTGCTTATTTATCCTGTTATAAATTGTCAACCATGGATCACTTGTATGTAACCTATGGTTTATTAAGCTTATATATATATATATATATATATATATATATATATATATATATTTTGCTAGTAAAATATAAAGTAGGATCCAGTGGAGAATTAAAAGTATAATAAAAAAAATAAGAAAGGATTTCTAGCCACATATTTTAAATAGGAGAGAGAATTTTAAGAGGAGAATGCATCCATGTTTTGTAGAGTTTTGTCTTTTTTTCATCTAAATGTGTTGTTATGGATTCTTCTTATCATTCTCATTTAAGTTTTCTTCTTAGTTGAATTTATTATATATATATTCATTAATATATTATATATATATATATATAAATATAGTATATATATTATTATATATAATATAATATAATATATATAATATATAGATGTCTGAGAATTTGTTATGTGAATTTATTTAATTGCAATAATAGGGAAGACGCCCTTTGTGAAATCAATGCATAACTAATCTAATTAGTATGATTATTTGCATAATATGTTTTGCATGTTTTATTATTTATGCGTTTTCTAATTATGCAAAAAACAGTTTCAAAAAATTAATATGGACTAAAAAGGACATGATGTTATTTTGTGTATAATTGATACATACACTTTGCGAAAAACCATGAACTATGTACGTTGAATTTTGTAATTTTCTTGCATACGTTCTATAACGCAGGGGTTAGTGGTTTTCGCAAGGGAACCCGCGACGGAACAAGCAAGAATACACAAAATTTACATAAACGGTTTTAACAGTATTTTAAGTATGTCGTTAATCATTACTAGGGTTTGAGTATTTCCCATGTGGAATTAACCTTATCCGTAGTAAGATCACATTATCTAGAAATATTGTAAATGGCAATACTATATATATATATATATATATATATATATATATATATATAGTAGGGATCCGGTGAGAATTAAAAGTATAATGAAAAGAATAAGAAGGATTTCTAGCCACACATTTTAAATAGGAGAGAGAATTTTAAGAGGAGATGCATCCATTTTTGTAGGTGCATCTAAAATGTGTGGTTGTGGTTTCTTCTTATCATTCTCATTTTAAGTTTTCTTCTTATTTGATTATATATATATATATATGCATGAGAATTTGTTATGTGAATTATTTAATTGCAATATTAGGGAAGACCCTTTGTTGAATTAATTGCATAACTAATTCTAGTTTAGTATAATTAATTTTGCTTAATATGTTTTGCATGTTTTATATTTATGGCGTTTTCTAATTATGCAAAAACGATTTTCAAAATTAATATGGACTAAAAGTACATGATGCTTATTGTGTGTATATTGATACATACACTTTGCGAAATCATGAACTATGTACGTGAATTTTGTAATTTTCTTGCATACATTCTATAACGCAGGGGTTTAGTGATTTCCGCAAGGGAACCCGCGACGGAACAAGCAAGAGTACACAAAATTTACATAAACGGTTTTAACAATATTTTAAGTGTGTCGTTAATCATTACTAGGGTTTGATTTCTTCCCATGGGAAATTAACCTTATCCGTAGTAAGATCACTTATACTTAGAAATATTGTAAACGGCAATCCTAATTTTATAAATGGCATAAAAATTTATAAAATTGAGGAATTTATAGAAAGATTTTAAAACAAATGGAAATGGAAATGTTTTAAAAGAACTAGTGTTATAAGGTTGTATGCATGCTTCCTTATACACAAATTTTTGGTAACATTATTTTATCAAATATCTACTCGAAAAATAAGTCAATTGCAATCCAAGTATGAAATCATTTGAGTTGTAAATTTTACTCAAAAACAGTTTTAGGTCAATTTTACAAACAAGGTAATATAACAATCGTATGGTCAGACCTGAGACTATAAAATTACTGATTTTGTATTGGACGACTTAAATTGAGTATGTCGTTCAGAACTTCTACCCGATAGCAATAGATGGGGTTAAACATGCTACTTGACATTGTAATTCTAGATTATGATGCATTGTGCCCCATACTGCTAAGAGTTGCACATGTTGGCAATTATCAGACGTTGATTACCTTTTTGAGTTATACCATTTCTAGTAGATTAACTGCATTAATGGTACAACGTCAAAGTTAGATCTTAGACTCTTAATAAAATTAATTGTTTATTTATGTATAAACAAGGGTAGTTAATTTTATAAGAGGTTATTATCAAAAATACTAATATTTTCTGAACTTTTTATTGTTTTGTAGATGGCTGCTACTGCCCAAAACATAAATAATACGACTATCAGGTTAATTCTCGTAGTGAAGAAACTCACTGGTTCGAATTTCACAAACTGGTATCGCAATCTAAGGATTGTTCTCAGGTATGAGAAAAAGATGAAGTTTGTGGAACAACCTAATGGACCCATCCTGATCCTGAAACAGCTGACCCTGACACTATTGACAAGTACTATGAGACTGTCAATCTTGAGCAAAAGGTTGCATGTCTTATGCTGTCGAGTATGTCTCCATACCTGCAAAGGAAGTTGGAAAAATAAATGCATATGACATGTTGAAAGAACTAAAAACTATGTTTGAAGAGCAGGCTAAACAGGAACTGTTTAAAACAGTTAAAGCATTCCACGCTTGTAAACAGGAGGAAGGTCAGTCAGTAAGCTCCTATCTCTTAAAGATGAAGAGCCACTTGGACACTTTGAAACGCCTAGGCTATGCAATGCTAAATGAACTTGGTGTGAGTCTTATTTTGAATTCTCTCAACAAGGACTATGATCAGTTCGTACAGAACTACAACATGCATAGCATGGGGAAGATAATAGCTGAATTGCATGTTATGCTGAAACTTTATGAGAAATGTATTTCAAAGAAGGCTGAAACTCCCGCTGTGTTAGCTATACGGGAGGTTAAGATCCAGAAGGACAAAAGAAAACCGCGAGGGGCGAAGGGTAAGGAAAAGGGAAAGAATAAGCTTGCTTATGCTCCCAAGCCCAAGATCCCACCGCCGCCTAAGAGAGATAATCCGGCAAAGGACTATATCTGCCATCACTCTAAGGAGGTGGATCATTGGAGGAGGAAATGTCCGTCCTGCCAAGCTGAGTTGAAGAAGCGGAAGGAGGCTAGTATGGCTAGTACTTCAGGTATCTTCACTATAGAACTCTATTCTTTTTCAAATAAGGCTTGGGTATATGATACGGGTTATGGTACTCATATCTGTAATACCTTGCAGGGTCTTAGAAGAATCAAAAAGTTGAAACATGGAGCTTTAAGTCTGTACATGGGCAATGGAATGCGTGCAGCCGTTGAAGCGATTGGAAGTTTTGATTTAATTCTTCCTAGTGGTTTAATAATTGTATTAGACAACTATTATTTCGTACCTATTGTTACTAGGGGTGTTGTTTCAATTTCTTGTTTGGTTGAAAATGGTTATATTCATACATTTACGAATTATGGTATTTTTGTTTTGAAAGATAATGTATTTTATTTTAATGCAATTCCACATGATGGCATTTATGAAATAGATATGCATAATCTTTATCCAAATGTTAGTTCTACTTTTAATGTTAGCAATAAAAGAGTCGAATATTCTTTAGACTCTTCTTATCAATGGCATTGTCATCTTGGACATATAAACAAGAAACGCATGGACAAGCTTCAGGGTGATGGGATCTTACAATCCACTCATGATGAATCTCTTGAAAAATATAAGTCTTGTTTATTTGGGAAGATGGCGCGCAAGCCTTTTACACATTAAGTGGAAAGAGCAAGGACCTATTAGGACTTATACATACTGATGTATGTGGCCCTTTTAGAACTGTGTCAAGAGAGGGTGCTAGTTACTTCATCACCTTTAAAGATGATTTCAGCCGTTATGGTTATGTTTACTTGATGAAACATAAACATGAGGTATTTGAAACATTTAAGGTCTTTCAAAATGAAGTTGAAAATCATCTCGGTCAAAAAGATAAGGTTATTCGATCAAATCGAGGAGAGAATACTTTAGTCCTGGATTTGTTAATCACAGAAGAAGTTTGTGTAATGTAATCTGAACTTATCTGGCTATACACCATAACATAACGGGGTGTCCGAGAAGAGGAATCGAACTTTACTTGATATGGTTCGATCCATGATGAATCTGACAACTCTGCTAAAATCCTTTTAGGGATATGCTCTCGAGTCTGCAGCTCGTATTCCCAATATGGTTCCAACCAAGAAGGTTGAAAGGACGCCTTATGATTTATGGCATGGGAAAGCTCCCAAGTTGTCCTACTTAAGGGTTTGGGGGTTGTGAGGCACTCGTGAAACGAGACGCGCCTGACAAACTTAATCCAAGATCCATTAAGTGTATCTTTGTAGGTTACCTAGTGAAAACAATGGGTTACTACTTTTACTATCCACCCGAGAACAAGATATTTGTTGCTCGAAATGTTGAGTTCTTTAAAGATAACGTCATAGTACAAGAAGCGAGTGGGAGTCATGGACCTCTTATAATGAGTGGGAGTGCCAAAGGACTTGAATTAATTCAAGAAAAATATACACAACCTTCTGAAAATACTAGCGAAGAACATAATGAGGTCGTGCCCATGGAGGTCGAGCCCCAAAATGTTAAAGTCCTATTTGTAGATCTGCAAAGATACCTCAAGCACCAGATAGATATGGTTTCTATGTTGATGATGATGAGTATGAATTAGGGGATCTTAATGAACCTCCTAATTATAAAGCTGCATTATCAGATCCTGAATAAGATAAATGGCTTGAAGCTATGAATACGAAAATGCAGTCCATAAAAGATAATCAAGTTTGGATTCTAGTTGAGCTTCATATTAATGGTTGAACTGTTGGGAGTAAATGGCTTTTCAAGAAGAAGACTGACATGGATGGCAATGTACACACCTTTAAAGCTCTTCTAGGGAAACGTTCTCGATTACATTGCTGCTGCTGAAGCGTCAATGGAAGCTGTCTGGATGAGAAAATTTATTGATGGAATTGGCGATGTCGTGCCAATGAATAAAAGACCTATGGAGATGCTATGTGACAATGAACCTGCAATAGCAATCGCCGCTGATCCCGGTATCTTAAAGGGAGCCAGACATTGTCAAAGGAAATATCACTACATTCATGAAGTAATTCAAGAACGTGAAGAAAGTTCACATAGATGACAACGTAGTTGATCCGTTCATAAAACCAATATCGTTCAATAAGCATTTTGAACATGCTATGGCAATTGGGATTGTTCATGCTAGTAGTCTCATGTAAATATGTGACATGTTAGTTAGTATTTGGATAATGGGATGTTAAACGATTTGTTATTTATTTTGAATAAATTAATATACGTGGTATCTTGTTTTTATTTTTATAATAATTGTGTCATATATTTGCATGTTTAAATCTATGAATATTTTATTTAGCATTCTAAATCTTTATCCATTACCAGTTAACAATATGGGAATATTATTAAAACAAGGTAAATGTAAGTGTTTGGTTGTATTCTAGAGAATATGTAAAGATGATTCTGCCAACTTCACATGTTATTCAATGAGGTTAAATATTGGATACCCCACCTGTGTTAATCGCTTTATGGATTAGCGTCATTAGGTCCATTACGCATATGATAAAAGTTAAGTTTATCCTTAGACTTGAGATGCAAGCGGATTTTACATGTATGGATAGAATTTTCTTGACTATAGTGTAACGTTATACTATAAAGGGTAGTTATAACGACTATTTTCAAAAATGTTTAGAAGTACATGACGGACACTTGTAGTAAAAATAGGATTTGTTCCTCCACTTTAGTGGAATTAAGATATTTACTGGGCCCCTCGTTGGGTTGATTAGATATTTGCATGGCCGTGCCCAAAGTGTAGTTAAGATGATTCTTTTTACATTTGGTGATCTGAATCAATACATATGCGAGAAACATAATTGTTAAATTATGGAATGACTATTGATCCATATCCATATTTAATATGTATCTGAAATAAAGGGATATGACTAACTGAATTCATAGAAGGCTGAGTTGTTTTCCAGCAAACTGTAAACTCAGATATTGTTGGGAGCATTGATGATGTTGCTAGACTATTTGTCTATGTTAGTATAGTATATTATATGGATGAGACATTCGCAAGTGAGAGTTGTTAGTTTGTGCTCATGTCATACGGATATTTATACACAAGGAATATGTGAGCCTACGGGGTCACACACGTTATACATTTAGATATCATTCTATTTATGTTAATAATAATTTAATTGTATATTTATTATTTATATTAATATATGATTCGACGAATGAACACTAACAGTCATGAATTAGTTTGTTAGATGTAACTAACTAATAAGGCTTTTAATTAATAGGTAATTAAATGTAATTAACCATAAATAATTAGAAAGTCAAAAAGTCAACCCCAAGAGGGTGGGGGCTTTAGTTCGACCGACCTAAGAACCCAAGGAAGGTTGGATTCGGCTTTTGAGCTATCTTTTCCTACAAAGAATGTATTTTAGGTAAACCTTAAATCTATCCCTATATAAGGAGGATCCCATAGCTTATTATTCTCATCCTTTATCCATCTCTTCGCTTGGTTCAATCGCAGAAACAAACCCAAAGGGTTTTTTCTGGTTTTGTTTTCTTGGTGTTCACATATTCGTTGGTCAAGAACTAGCATTCGGGTGATACTGCTTTACGTGTATTGTATGAACCACATGGAGGTTACTTACTTTAGTAACTTGGAGTAGTTTTTGGTAAGCACGTTTATTACACACGTGCGTGTACTCAAAGAAACTTGCGTTCGTCACAAGCTTGATTGCTATCGGTATGTTTCCTTATTTATGTTTTTATGTGTTAATTATTTATGCTATATGAATTATATCCGCTGCGTAGCTCGTAGAATATTAGTGTAATATTAGGGTTAATGATTAACCAATTCCAACAAGGAAAATATAGAAAACCGAGGACAATCTGTTTATCCTCTGACAGAAATTGATCTCGAGCAAGACAATGGAATCACACTCGAATTCAAATATTCATCGCAGGATCTTAATAACAGTAACTTTTATGAAACATCACCGCAAACATCAATTTTCGGATGTGAAGATTCACTAGAAGTCACTAATAGTAATAAGCAAATGAATGAAGAAGTGAACTTCATGGAGATAAGACAAGAACAAGGTCGCCATTAAAGGAGCATGTGGAAATAGTTGATGATAACGATAATGGTAACGACTATGCTTATAATCTTACTTTGTCTTCACACTTTTCCGAAATGCAAGCAAATGGGTCCATTATTGGTTCCGGTGAGTCCTCGGGCTTGAAATCAAATGTGCAACATCCTACCAAAAAGATGCGAACGAAAGAACCACCTCTTGAAGATGGGTCTCTGTTTAGCTGAATATAGTGTCAATAGGTTTTTGATAGAAGATATGTAGCAGTTAGAATGCACTACCCCCACACATATACTGTCGGTTATTGATATTTTGCGTTTTGGTGTTTGTTTTTGAACAGGACAGTTATGGGGGATATGATTAATATTAGTGTATAATCGTTTGAACTACTCTACTTGTTTTTTGGTCAAACATGGCACTTGTGAAGATCAGTATGCTTAGAATTCAAAGATCTATTTCCAGTAGAATGATCTAACTTCGACCACACTGATAGTGAACGATGAACCACCAATGTCGGATTTGAGCATGTACACAATGAAATACCAAAAAGACGAAATCTCTCTCATGTGCGCAAGTCAAAATTCTTACTTGTATGTGTACAAACAAAGTGCATAGTAAAAATGTGTAGATCCGATGACGAGGTCTAAATTGGATTGAGACATTTGGTGTAATGTTCAGATCCGATGACGAGGTCTAACTCGGACGGCCTGTACCAATCGTATGTAGATTGAGCTATTTGGTGAGCCGTGCAAAAATAAGTTTAACTATACAATTCTATATCTAACATTTATCAGATGTTTGTTACTTTTAATTACATGTTGTCTTTTGATTTTTTAGTAACATACATTATTAGATAGTAATATACTTTTTTTTGTTGGTTAAAATTTATTACATGTCACTCCTTTCTTAAAATGTATATAATTTAATTTAAGGGTGATTCTCTATTTTATTTAACTTATGTAATGTTTTTATTTTAAGGTGTCGACTCGAGTGAACCTGCAACTTCGGGTTCTTAGGTAGTGCATGTTTCATCGATCTGCATTGACAACGTTTTTATTTTTATGTCGGCATGAATTGATCCTAAATCAATCTATATAAGAAGTTTATGCCATAAATATTTAATTTTGTCCAGAAGCAACGCGCGGGCAAAAAGTTCCATGTTTACCACGAGGGCTGTATTTGAGGATGTGCGAGGTGAGCGACCGCACAAGCCAAATTTAGGTGCCCCAAAATTTGTCCCGTTAACAATTATGTGCACATGTACACATATTTTTCTCGAAAAAAATTATTTAGATGAAAATTATCATAAATGAGTAATATGATGAACGATTAGATAACTAATTTGCATTATATCTTAGGTGACACTTTATATATAACATTACTTTTCGAAAAACCTCATTATGTAATTTCGTCCAGAGGCCTCAATAGAGACGACCTTGATTACCACAATATGCTATTTTTTTAATTACATTGGACAAGATTTTCTTGACATTTAAGCAATCCATGAAGGAAACTCAACTTTAATTGCATTGTCTATCTTTTATACGTAAATTAGTTGTGTCTAAGCAAACTTTTCATATGGAGTAAAGAGAAAAAAATTTGCTTGTTTATATATTATGGTGAATACGGTATGAATAAATTGAGATCAGTGTTATTGTTTGTTGTTTTTACAACGCTTGAAATTTCTTTATGGAAAAAAATAAAACGATCTATGCATCTAAATTTTTTGTAGTCTATCTTTTATATATATTTTTTTTGAACGGCAAATTGAAATTAATAAAAAAATTAGCAAGAAGCTAGAAAATTACAAGGATATGGATTTTGGACATTCCTCCAGTAAATCCTATCCAATATTGTTTTTAACATATATTGGAACACCATAGTTAAAAGAGTACGAAACAATATCATCAAAAAGAATGCTCCATGCGGATGAGAAGATCCAAAAAAAAAGCACTTGGTTGCGGATTTTCCAAATATCCACCACATAACATAAAAAGACCCCTTCTAGCATTTCCTTTTGTGCTTTAGAAGACGAATAGTTTTGAACCAAGCATTCCATTTCTGTAACAAGAAAAAATCTGGAATATCAATTTCCCACCATCGAGCAATTTTACGCCATAAAGTCCGAGCTAAATTACAAGAGTAGAAAAGATGCGAGCATGATTCTCCAGCTAAACCACAATTTGGGCATATAATAGAAGGAATATCAATCCCACGAAGTGAAAGGTTAAGTCTCGTGGGGAGCTTATCCAAACAAACTTTCCACGCAAATATTTACCTTTATTGGAACCCACTTTCACCCATCTAGTAACGTCACCACAAAAGGTAAAAAGAATATCATCAATAAATGTTTCTAGCCGATTAACGTTGAAACAGAAAACTCACCAGAAGATCCAAGAAGCCATGCCCATCGATCATTGGAAGGAGATAAAGATATAGACCCAACAAGTTCAACTAGATGGTGAAGCTGCTCTTCTTCCACCCCTCCACGGGGGTTTCTCTACGAAAAGAAGCAACAAACGAAGCATCAATGAGTTTATCTGCAACCGTAATACCTTTTTTGAGCTCCAACGCATATAAACGAGGAAAAGATCTGCTAAGGGGGACATCATTAATCCAACAATCTTCCCAAAAGAGAGTGTTCGCACCGTTTCCCACTTTCTTTTTCAAAAGCGCAAGAAGGTTAATACCTTTTGCGGACAAAGAATTGAGCTCTTTCAAGATACAATTCCAAGGGGATAAACTGGAAACCGAACCTGTGTGAACAAAAGGAGAACGATTGCCATATAAAACAGCAATAAGACGATGCCAAAGGGATGCATCCTGCGAAAGAAATCTCCAAACCCACTTAAATAATAAGGATCTATTAAGCGCAAAGAAGCTGGACACACCTAGCCCTCCTTTTTGTTTAGAAGCCAAAATTTTGTTCCAACTAATCATAGAGAATCTCTTTTCATTTATATCGGCACCATTAAAAAATTTTCTGCGAAGGAATTCCAAGTCACGAAGAACACCCAAAGGAGCTTTATAAAGCGACATATGATAAAGAGGCAAGGACGTAAGGACAGACTTGATTAACGTAAGACGTCCACCAACGGAAAGAGTCTTAATTTTCCATTTTGATAATCTGTTAGAAACTTTACCAATTATCTCATCCCAAGCAATTCTCCTGAGGAGACTCCCAACCTTGGACACCAAGCCTAAGAGAACCGGAGTGGAAAAAAAGTAGAACACCCAATAATGTTAGCTGCCGCCAAGAACTTCCTCATTAGAGACTCCAATGCCCATGAGTTTACTCTTAAGAATATTGATTTGAAGACCCGAAGCCAAAAAAGAAGCATTGAGCATCCCCTCCAACGCTCCGAAAGATGTTTGCTCTATCCATTGGCAATGAAGACTTGCGCATCAGCATCAGAAAAGATGAGATAAACGTCAACGAAATCATCAAATCGGCATACCCTTAAAAGATCAGCATTTATGATTATTATTGAATGTAAAGATTGCAAAAATTTTCATATACTAAGATGAACAAATAAGGAGATAAGGGGTCTCCTTGCTTCAACCCTTGTGGAACTTAAAATTACAGCGGTCGAACTGCCATTAACAAGAATACGATCACTAGACGACGAAAGACATCCTTGCAATCCTCCTCTCCATTTAATGCCAAATCCAAAGTTTCTTAAAATTAATATCTAAGAAGTCCCTATCTCACAGAATGAAAGGGGACCGTCAAGAATTTTTTTTTTGACGGTTGAAACAAAAGCAGATTTGAACATCACTAATTAGCTCAGATTTTACCATCTTAAGACGATTAGCCAAAATTCTTAGAAACGATCTTGTTAAAAACACCCAATGTGACTAATTGGCCTGTAATCTTTAACAAACTTACGCATCATGTTTATTAGGGGATTAGAGCACATGAAGGATGAATTACATCCAGGAGGGAACTTATTGAGATGGAAAAAACTACGGATCGCCATTAACTAAATCATGCTTAAGAATATCCCTAAAAAGTTACGAATAAAATCAAATGAGTGGAAAAACCGTCCGGACCCTGGCGTTTTATTGGTTCCGCAATCCCAAAACGCTTTCTTGATTCAATCAAAAGTAACATAACACCCAAGTCATTCACCTGCTCAGAAAGAAAGCTTTTTGAACAAATGGGACATCTTATCAATACAAGGACCAGAAGGACTCCCTTATCGATTGGCAAAGTGCATGGAAATTCGTTTTTAACCTTGCAAGGTTCGTCAATCCAATCTCCATTTTATGAGATACACACGAATAGCAAAGTTGCTAATATTTTCTTATTAAATTATTCCCATGAAAATATTTGGAATTTTTCATTCGCCTTCAATGGCCATCTCTCCTTTACTTTCTGAGTCAAGTCTAAAGTGTGACCATTTGTTTAAATTATGAAGTCCTTTACGAGGAGAAATCCTGCAGTGACTAACTCCTCGTTTTTGCATAAGCCATTATTGAATAACTTGTCAAGATCAGAAACCATGCTTTGAAAGAAAAGCAAAGTATCATTTTAGTGCGTTTTATATCATCAATACACCCTCTTTTATTGACTTTTTAGTGTTCCTGAGCTTTTATCTTTAAAGGAATAAATCTTATTAGAACATTAGAACTTGAATAGCTCCATGAATCCTTATGAGTTATCAAAACCTTTTCTTGTGGAAAACCAAGTTTGATAGACCACGAAAGGGGATGGACCATAACAGTAACATCTTCGCGCCATTAATGATGGCGTCTGTGATCGGAAAAAGATGACATGTCAAGACAAATAGCTGACAGAGAAGGAAATTTCAGAAAGTAAACCTTCAGGAAATTAAATACTCTATTTCCATTTACTCATTTTTCTTGGCCGATTTGATAGCCCAAAAACGTAACGAATATCCTTCATGGGGAAAATCAATAAGCCCAGCAGTAGAATGAAGTGATTTAAAGATTGGCGGCCCGTTTCAATTAAAAAAAAAAAAATCGTTCCCTAACCCTTTCTTGTTTTGATCTAACTTCATTGAAATCGCCTAAAATAATGCATTCTCCATCCCATGTATCAATAATGTGAGTAATATATTCCCAAAGAGATTTCTTCTCAGAGATATCTTGTGGAGCATAAATAGAAACAAACATAACCTTAGTAGCAAAGCTATTAGGATCCCACACACATAGAATTCCTCCTGAAAGACCAACAGAAGAACTAAAAGAAAAGTCGAAAAAAGAATTACCCCATAAATCTTTGATAGAAAAAATAAGATTAATGCTCTCCAACTTTGTTGTCTTGAAATTGCAACAAAAAGTTTAATCTTATTCTTAGTTGTTTTAAACCTCTCCGAAAGGAATTCACTGTTTCTTGGCTGATTGGCCAAGACCTTGAATGTTTAAAGACATAACATTCATTTAAAGACCATGGAATCTCCATGAGAGGCTACAATATCCTTTAAGTTTTTCTTGCATCTGGCCATGTTGTATCCCATAGTTTGTCCGACTTCCACCAAGTTTTCAATAACATCCATAATTGATCCTCCAGTTTTAAGGCTAAAGGATCGGTTAACGCCACTAACATTTTGAGATCCCCCTATATTTAGGACTGATACCAGAATGCACAGGTCAGATTAACCAATAACAACCAACATTTACCTCATTGAGTATAAACCAGCTGAGGGTGAGAAGGTGTTATCTGGACCCGCCTCTCTATATCTTGCTATTAAGTATGTTGTAAATACCAAAAGGATCTTCTGATATCTTATCTTGAGGAGGTTCCTGTTCATTAATAACGTTTTTTCGATATTCTCATTCATGAAGCTAGACTCTGAAACATGATCATTCGCATCCCCAGTAATTGAATTATTTTTTTCGTCTCCTACGAATTCATCATCAGAAGATGATTCACAAATTCATCGTTTCATAGTTATTTCTTAGGAGGGACCATGTTCTAGTTCTCTAATTCGAATCCAATAAACTTTCCCTTTAACAATGATTTTGGTACGATCATTGATAATAGTACTAACCTTGGTAGTCACACATACTTTTCTGTACGGCAACGAAAACTATCCTCTACCATAGACCTTGATTACCACAATATGCTATTTTTTTAATTACATTGGACAAGATTTTCTTGACATTTAAGCAATCCATGAAGGAAACTCAACTTTAATTGCATTGTCTATCTTTTATACGTAAATTAGTTGTGTCTAAGCAAACTTTTCATATGGAGTAAAGAGAAAAAAATTTGCTTGTTTATATATTATGGTGAATACGGTATGAATAAATTGAGATCAGTGTTATGTTGTTGGTTTTACACGCTTGAAATTCTTTATGGAAAAAATAAACAATTCATATGCCATCTAAATTTTTTGTAGTCTATCTTTTATATATATTTTTTTTGAACGGCAAATTGAAATTAATAAAAAAATTAGCAAGAAGCTAGAAAATTACAAGGATATGGATTTAGGACATTCCATCCAGGAAATCCAATCAATATTGTTTTTACATCTATTGGAACACCAAGTAAAAGAGTACGAAACAATATCATCAAAAAGAAGCTCCATACGCGGATGAGAAGATCCAAAAAGCACTTGGTTGCGGAATTTCCAAATCATCCACCACATAACATAAAAGACCCCTTCTAGCATTTCCTTTTGAGCTTTAGAAAACCGAGCATCGAAAGGCAAAGGAAAGGGTATATGATGATTAGGGGTGAAAATGAGCCGAGCTGCTCGTGAAAAGCTCGAGATCGGATCGGTAAAAAGCTCGAACGAGCCGAGCCTAAACGAGCTCGAGCCCGAGCTCGAGCCTAAGGTAGAGCTATTTCAATTAACACGATCTCGAGCACTACCCGATGCTTTAACATATAAACCTCGACTGGGCTCGCGAGCCTAAACGAGCCCGAGCTTTATATAACGAGCTTGATAACAAGCTTATTCACAAGCTCAAAATAAATATATTACGAGTCGAGCTCGAACCAAATTTTAATATTTCTTTGCCAAATCATATAAACGAGCCGAGCCCGAGCCTGTGTAGCATACCACGAGCCGAGCTCGAGCTAAAAAAATAAGGCTCGAAATGAGCCGAGCTCGAGCTCGAGCTTTATAAATCTTAAACGAGCCGAGCTCGAGCTCTGGCAGGCTCGGGCTCGGGCTCGGCTCGGCTCGTTTCCACCCCTAATGATGATCATGGGTTACTTAACAATGTTTATATGAGGTTACTTGACGTTGTTAATTCAAACACTAAGGATAAAAGGAGATTGATAATGAAGAATAGAGATGGTGGCTAGGGTTTCTAAGAGATGGTGGCTAGGGTTTCTAAGAGAGAGATGGTGGCTAGGGTTTGGCTATTTGAACATCCCAATTACTACAATAGATAACGTTATGATAGTTTTAAAATAATACTTTTATGACACTAAATAACCTCAATGTTTAATAGCTTCAAAATAAAAAAATGGTTAAAAATAGACAATATAAATTATTAGGGCTGATCACGGTTCAAAAAGTGGTTCACATTGACAAAATATGTACCGGACAGAAAACTGATTTGGCCCAAAACATCGGACCGACGACCGGACAAAAATGTTCGGGTCATTCCGGTCCTGTCCAGTTCGTAAGTCTGATAAAATTTAATAAAGTATAATGGTCAGTTTTGCGTAAGAATAAACCAGACCGGACTAGAGCGCACTGAAAGGCAAAGGAAAGGGTATATGATGATCATGGGTTACTTAACTTGTTTTATGAGGTTACTTAACTTGTTTTAAGTTTACAATCCCACATGGGTAGTGAGAAGAAGGTTTGCTCATTTATATAACGTGGTAAAATAAACTCAATTAGGTTGAGATTAGTATTATGTTATTCGTTTCTATTGCTCCATGTTTAAAGAAATAAAGACAATATAGAATTGTAGCAACTGTTAATTTATACAAACGAGGTTTGTCACCCGCGCGCTACCGCGGAGCGCGTGGGACTATTTTTGCAACGGACCGATAACGCCAAGTACTATTTTTCAGCGATTGGGACTCACCGTGCAACGAACCGATAACACTAAAGACTATTTCCGTAAACATTTTAAAATATATATTAAACTTAAACATTTTTTATAAAATCATACGCATGTCAGAACGATTGCAATATCGGGCTCGTTTTGTTGCAATTCGACGATATTTTTGGCGAATTTTTTCCCGAATGATTCGCTAGATATGCGCTTCGTAATTGACGAATAAAGTTTATTTTATTGAAAAGTCGTAAATAGGTCAAAGTTGATGGTGCGTTTTGAAATTTTAATTTTGAAAAATATGAAAGAAAAACGTAAATATGTTAGAGTTTAGGGTGCGTTTTGGAAATTCGGTTTTTTAAATATATATATTAAACTTCAACATTTTTTATAAAATCGCACGCATGCCAGAAGCGGTGCAATATTGGCTCGTTTTGTTCGCAATTGGACGATTTTTTCCATGACCTTTTTTTCCAAATGAATCGGTTGATATGCGCTCCATATTTGATAAATAAATTTTGTTGTATACAAAAGTCGTAAATAGTTTGAAGTTCAGGGCGCGTTTTGAAAATGTGTAAGAATCTTTTTTTTCTCGAGATTTGTGCGTGGGGGAATTTTTTATTCCTATATAATTGCGTGAGACTATTTTTACAACGGATCGATAACGCCAACTACTATTTATCGGTCGTTAGAGCTCACTACAATAAACTGATAACCTCAAAGACTATTTTCGTAAATATTTTGTAAATATATATTAAACTTCAACAGTTTTTATAAAGTTGTACGCATGGCAGAAACATTGTAATATTAGGCGTGTTTTGTTCGCAATTCGACGATCTTTTTAGTGACATTTTTTTTCTGAATGAATTGATAGATATGCGGTC